>BGPR01000649.1:133246-155106 GCA_013235015.1 Araneus ventricosus | reverse complement strand
ATGGTTGTGTTGTGCTGTATGTATTCTGTGTTAGTCTTGTGTGATGGTTGTGTTGTGCTGTATGTATTCTGTGTTAGTCTTGTGTGATGTCTTGATAAGTTGTTTATGCCAGTAAATTTATTTGTTGCTTTCGCCATGGATTATCTCTAAATGTTGCCTTCGAGTCCTTTTCTTACAGGTGAAAGAAACTGTTGAGTTTAGCTCTGAGTGTATATTCGCGAATATTTGAAGTTTGAACAGTTCTCTCTTTGGCTGTCAAACGCCTTGCTCATAGCCTAACCCTCTTTCTTAAGTTATGTAAGCAAAACCGCAATATTTTGATATTTTCGTTACGCATAAGAGAGTGAATACTTAAATAGAAATGAATTCCAGATTTATTATTATTTTTTTGGTTTATAGGAACAAGCACGCAAAATTCTGCATGTCCCGAATTTTTCAGGGCAAATAATCATGGAATTCATAATACAAACTCAGCGCTTCCTCACTTTCAGTTAGTCTGTCTTTAAGAACCTCTTCTTGTGGAAACCTTAGTTTTTAGTGGAGTCTGCACATTCCAAAAATAAACACAAAAAACCAAAAGGATTCTCGAGCTTCTCTAACGAACTTGTAGAATTCAGAGGCATCTTTTAGTGTGTTCTTCCTTGCTAAGATAATGCACAAGTTTAGGATTTCAGCGCAAAGATTTAAGGAAAACTGGAGTTATTGTTCAATTTCCAAAAACAAAATTACAGCAATGAAGAACTCAACTTTCACTAAAATCCAGAATGTCTTCTCTCCTAGTCGATATCTAACATTGAACAACGCAAGGGTTTTTCCATGAATAAAACATTTTATATATTTTTTCGTTAAAATGGATAATAAATACAATTCAAAATTCTATTCTTATTATCCAATAGCATTTGCAATAAATCAGTAAACCAAAGTTCAAAACAAGAAATGTCTAAAGACGAATTCCAATTGTGAATTCCTCTGAGAGGTAGAGCTCTGTAGAAAAATTATTTACGATTCAGGAAATTTATAATATAATAGAATGCTTGTGCAACTTTTGGTAAATCGTATCATCATTATTTAAAAATTTGCATCATTCATCTTATTATACATTAACCCCAATAAAATATATCCGTCAATAGAAGGATATATGGGTTACAGTCTCCCGGATTTTGCGATTAATTTCCCTGAACAGGAGTTTAATTTGTTACTTTTAACTATCATCATATAGTGAAGACAACATTTGAGATATCACCCCCGGTATCTCATACTTCTACACCACATCAACGTGAGAGCTCTTAGGCCATAACGAATCTGACATGCATTAGGACTACCTATACAGTGACGTTTCTGTGAAGTAGGGTCCATAATCGCGATCCGAAGCAGAAATTCAGCCATTGGGAATGAAATAAGACATGTTAGGCATTTTGAATTCAAACATCAAGTTGGTAGGGTGTACACTGTAAAAAATATCCGTTTTTTTCCCGGACTTTTTCCGTATATTTGACGGTTTAAAGCTGTTTTGTTGACAAAACGGTTTTTCACCGTTTTCCGCTCTAGCCATAAACGGTTTAAAACCGTCAGTTCAAATTCTATTTTTCGTCATACGGTATTGCTTTCCGTATGATAACTTTCCCTTTTCTTAAATGTAATTTTATTGCATTCATTTCATGTTTTTAATAGGGTTCCATCTCCGCTATTGTTTACACATGTTGCAGTAACATGTTGTCACTCATGAAAGCAAACCTTAAAACACGTGTTCTGGCAGTAGTTGATTTTTACACCACTAGATGGCGCCACTAGAGCTATGGTGACTTTAAAACTCAAATAGATTATTTTTACTTCACTTTATGAAGCCTCCGGTGGTCTTGTGGTTAGAGCGACTGCCTTTTATTTCTATGAACGCGGTTTCGATCCCCGGCTGGGAGGAGCTAGAAGCTTTGTCACCATCTTGCATCGAAATCGTCCAAGTAAGTTCAATTAAGAATTATATTAATTAAACTAATTGAAATTAATGATTAAGCCTTGATTAATTAATATTCCTAATTGATAATACACATCAGCACATTTCAACTCGAACAGAAGGAGAAAAACAACTCAACTCAGTCGATGACGTCACTTACTTCGATGATTTAATTTTTACGAAGAAAACTTAATTTCATACGGTAAAAAACCGTTGTGACTACGGACTTACTTCGTAACTTTTACGGGAAAAACTTGTTCCTGTATGGCAAAAAACCGTTGTGCCTACGGATTTACTTCGTAACTTTTACGGTTTTGCACAACCAACCCAGCTGCCAGTTTTAAACCGTAAATTTTACGGGATTTTTTTACAGTGTAGAAATTTGGTGTCGGAGAAGTCGCTCTTTTATAGATCAGTAGTCATGAAATAAAAAAATTTAAGTCGATACATGACGACTTTCTCCCTCTGCCGACAGGCTGGTACAACATTCGGAGTTCATCAGTTGTTTCATGGAAAGGGTTCCAACCTGTGGTACGCGTACCCCTGGGAGTACGCAGCAGACCTGTTAGGGGTTCGCGAAAGTAATTTTGGTAATGGCGGATAACACAAAATATAAAGAATAAAAGTAAAAAGAAATTATAAAAATTTGTTTCCCCACGTTCGTGGGAAAGTTAAAGATATGTGAATTCGAAAGCCTGCTGGTAGCAGTGAAAAAAGAGAACTAAGAATTCAGTGTTAAAGCAATAAAATATTTAATAATATTTCACGAACGCAGAACTTGTGGAAATAACGTACTCGTTTTATGGGCATATTAATAATAAACATCGCAATAGGCTTGACGCAGCTACAGACGTGAGTTTGTATTTGCCTTCCATTGAACATAATTTTATGAAATTTGGCTCCATGAAGCATGTTCAAGAATTGCATTAAAATTATCTACCATTTGAATAGTGGATCATTCCGATGAGCAGTTGTTAGCAGTTATAAGTTAAAGTGAAATCATTTCAATACTGTCTTATTTCTTAAGACATGGAACTATTTTTATCAGAAAAATGAAATCAAATGTGAAATCAAAAAATCAATCCAACAAAATGAAACATGTTCAAGAATTGCATTGAAATTATCTTCCATTTGAATAGTGAATCTTTGCGGTGAGTAGTTGTTAGCATTTATAAGTAAAGAGAAATCATTTCAATAATGTCTTCATTTCTTAAGACATGGAACTATTTTTTTTAGAAAAATGAAATAAAATGTGAAATCAAAAAATAAATCCAACAATAGTTATTATGTAGATTCCTTATAGGAAGTCCACCTATTGCAATGGTTCTCATGACACGAATTCCGAAAAATTTCTGCAAATCTTCACCGATCATGACCCCTAGAACCAAAACCAGTCTTCGTTCAAAATATATATAACGCTTATGCCCGTGTAACTTGTGAACACGATAACTGGAGTAATTTTGATTTCATTTTAACTAGCGTGGGATATGTTGTAAGGAAAGTGAAAATCTCGGTCGTATTCGTAGATGGGCTATTCAGCTGAAAGGGGGTAGAATGGTGGGTGGGTGAAATTTTCATTTCCCCATAATTTCTTTACAATTGAAATTGGATAGAAAATTCAAATTACGCGAATTGTCGACATATCATAGCGAACAATTTTTGAATTTAAAAATTTTCGATATCTGCAATTGCTTAGACGTTATGAGCTGAAAAGTGATTTTTCCTCCCTTCCCCATAACTTAAAGTACCTTTCAACCTATGCATGCTACCAATTGCTGGAAAAATTTCACGAACGCAGAACTTAATTGCAGTCTCTTCATTCTCTTTCATTCTTGCAGCTTTAATCTTTATGAAAATAGAGGGAGAAATGTTCTTTCCCTTATATCTCCGGACTAAAGGAATCTACCTTTGCTTTCTGGCTTCCCGACGGATTTTTTTAAGGTAATTGGAGTTATTAAGTCATTTTACTCTTAAGCTAACTAAGCCCTTAATATTATTAAAAAATCTTCTTTGCGTAATAGAATGGTTGCTCGGATGCCAGTAGGGTGTATTCAAAAATAAAAATACCAATCAAAGGGTTCGGGAGGATATAAAGTTTCGGAACCACTGGTATAGTGGATTAAAGTATGGCATGGCCGAGAAACATGAAATGGAGGAGGAAGATTATGGGTTCTACCCACTCTTTACCATTATCGAAAAACTGGTGCACTGATGCACGCTTTAGCAACAAATTGATACCAATCAAGGGGTTCGGGAGGATATAAAGTTTGGGAACCACTGGTATAGTGGATTAAAATACGGCATGGCCGAGAAACATGAAATAGAGGAAGAAGATTATGGGTTCTACCCACTCTTAACCATTATCAAAAAACTGGTACACTGATGCACACTTTAGCAACAAATTGATACCAATCAAGGGGTTCGGGAGGATATAAAGTTTGGGAATCACTGGTATAGTGGATTAAAGTATGGCATGGCCGAGAAACATGAAATGGAGGAAGAAGATTATACGTTCTACCCACTCTAACCATTATCGAAAAACTGGTACACTAATGCACGCTTTAGCAACAAATTGATCGCTACTGTCGGGTTATCTGTTAGAGGTTTTCCTGATTAAACTCCAAACGATTCTCAAATGTTGGGCAGAGCAGTTTCCCCTGAAAGTCGTCCAGGAAGACCAACTATCCCCAAATACTGGACTTCAGTCCGATTTCCATGCTAATAGGTCGCTGAATCAGCAAAAACTGAAACACTTTCATTTTACTATAGACCCTTGACTCATGGACTTGGCTAGATATGCTAGACCAAATGACATTGGAATAACAACCAATCAATTAGCGTTTCATCTCCTTCGCGTTATTAATCGATGGTTTCTCAAATCACTATGTCGATAGTTTCAATTTCGTCGTATATCGTATCAGCGCATGTTCATTGTTCAAACGTTAGATAGGTTGCTAATGGCGGTAATGAAGGGGCAAAAGAAATCAGAAAGGCAGTCGAAAAGAACGACACATCTTATCTTAAAAAGATTTGAAAAGGTGGAAAGCATTTTACTGTTTCTCGACAAAAGCTGTGCCTTAAATTGATTGTTTAGATTCCTGTGAAATAAAAGCCAACCAATCAATATTTCATTTGAAACCTTTAGAAATGGCTTTTCGTAAAATTCCCCAACTTAACAGTCCTATAAAAAGTTAAGAATATTGAATTAAATTTCACTGGCAAAATAAGAGAATTTCAGAATTTGTTGGATAATTTTCTCCGGAGGCCTTGTACTTGATCTCAAATTTATTCAAAACTTCGTATCTCCACATTTTAATATTTGTTCTGTCAAACATTTTCTTGGGCGGGGATGAGATTCTAAACCCATATTCAAGGGAAGCGGTGTGAAATATTTTTCGTCGGAGTTTTCAAGGAGACTATCAAAACGAAGAAGAGAAAATTTTCAATAAATATGTAAATGCCGAGACAGCTTTACCTTTACATCCCTGTCGAGAAAAGTAATACTTCAAAAAATGCAACTGATGTCTCTATTCCGAAGTTAACAGAATTTATTCAAAGTTCTCCGGAATTCCAAATATTTCGTGTTAACCCTTTTTTCGCTAGTGGAATAATCTGGGACTTCTAAGGAAACGCCCAGTAATAGAAATAGAGGGTGTGACTAGGAAATAAGGGTAAATACAGTGTCAAGTGTTTTAACTTCAACAACTTTTGTTCCTTTGCAGAACCATTCGTTTATTGTTTACAGTCATGAAGTGGAGATTTCTATGCTTACTCTATTTTATGCGGGTTTATTTGCACTTTCTGGCATAGGATTTATGGAAAAAGAAAGCATTACATTCGTAAAAAAATTAAACCTACAGAATTCGGTGACGTTCCTACGTTTTGAATTTCCTTGGGACTGATACAAATAATTTTCGAAGTCTGTCTGTGTGTTGTCCATCAAGGAGCCAAACAGCTTCACACACTGGATGCAGGTGGTGTAATGTCCCATGTCTGTTCAGCTGGTTAGTAACTGTAATGGTTACAGGCAAAGAATTTGTTCTCTAGATTTTGATGAAGCTTCCACGTTTTAGATCTCCTTGAACCATAAAAAAAGCATTTATTCGAGCTGTCTGTCTGTCTTTCACTCACGTCCGGATAAATGTCAACATTTTTTTATAGTTTCAGGGGAATGATGTAGTGTTATTTCTGTCTCGATGTCAGTCTGTGAATAAGATATCTCAAATTTGAAACGAGCTAAGCAAATGAAATTTGGTGTGTAGTCTCTGCGAACAATTGCAGACTTGCATCAAATTTTGATTAAATCCGTCTAATTGTGAACTATCTGGTGGTAATGTTACGAAACTCGTCTTGTGGATATACAGTGAAAACAGTCAAACAAGCAGGATAATGAAGAACGACGCTTTATTCCAGGAATATTCTAGAAAACACAAAGCACAGTTAACAAGAAAAACAGCACTTGTACAAATTAGCAGCACATGCAGACAGAAAGTCACCAATAATAACCGATACAGCACTAACAATAGCACTCAGCGTCTAACAGCTCAACAATTCGCGCTGCTAGTAGACTCCAAAGACATCATTATCGTTTCGCCCCCCTCCGATATTTATAGCTTTCCAACAGGGAGTGGCATCAGACTGAATATCCCAGAGGAATCTCCAAAACTCCTTCCCTAATAGAGATAGAGCGGCAATCCTTGTATTATATGGAACCTTCATTTTGTCTCCAAAGTCACCACAATGGTAGTGAAGGTCGGAGTCATTGGCTTCAATCCAATACGAATCCCTGTAAATTCCTCTTTCTTTCCATAAGTCTAACATATCAGGGAATTTATACATTCGTAACAGTATTTATGTCAACGCGTTAACTCAAAAATGCAACAAGCAAAACATTTGGTGAGTGGTATTAACACAAGAATTGCAGATTTGTTGAATTATAAATTTAAGAATCTATATTTTTATTATTTTATGCCCTAGTTTAATTACGATAGTAATATTACGATATTGCAAGGTATAGACTCGTATTTTTTGTATGTTTATTTTAATTTTAAGCTCTTTTTTTAGTTCTGAGAGTTGTGCTGTGTTTTTAGTATTATGTACTTGTTTTATTCTATACAAAAAATATGAACCACATTTAACTAGAAGCAAAAACTAAACGATTAATTCCCTTTATATGCAAAAAGTATCATAGGGTGTAACCGTAACAAGTTTTAACAAAATTAAAAGCAAGGTAAATTAAGATTAAAAAGTCCTGAAAGTAAATTGAGGGTTTTTTCAAAAAATATTCTGGAGCATTTTACAGTTGAAAAAAAATAATCACTTTGAATCGGTTTTCCTGTTTATTGCTTCTGAACTTCTTCCTGGGAAAATTATTCATTTATCAACTTAATCTGACTTTTTTCTTATTTTCAATTTTTATTGAAGAGCTAAAAATAAGTTCATTCACGAGGAGAATCGGATTAGTCGGATAAAACTGGCCAAGCTGATAAGCATAATTTTAAAACAATTAGATTGTTGCTGAAAGTAATTGATTTTATTAATAAAAAAAATCCCATGTTCCTGTTTTCAGTGCTTCCTTTTTTTTATATTTTATCAAAAAAGCTGCATTTTTTTCTTTAAGATTACTTAACTACGTAAAAATATCTCCATCTTGATTTTATTATCCTTTTATGTCTTTATTTTAACACCCACAAGTAAAGTATTTTTAAACGCTGCATGATTTGCCGAGACAAAATATGTTAATAAAATTTATTAAAACGGAAAAGCAGAACATTGTGACAAAATTGGCTTAGAATAGCTTCTTAGTACATGCTTTAATTTCTTTTTTTTCACTGTTATTTTTGGCATTAATCAATAACTTGATTTTGAGTTTTTAGTTAATCTTTTTCTCTCTAATGTAAAGACACTAATAAACAGTGTGATTTTTTGCTGAAAAAGGCAATAGCTTGTGTGGACAAGTTTACTGGTGGTTGATTATCAGTTTCGTGGCCGGAGAGTCACTGGTACGAGACCCGCCTGATATCCAGATTTTGGTACATGTTAAATCCGTCGGGCGTTACGCATCCTTCCGTTGATGTAGTGTAGAAGTTTGAAAAAAGATAGTGTCGGCTCAGGATCCCGTATGTCATACGACTGTGGCTGGAAATTACGAAGTTCATCTCAAATTAGCCCCTGTGTAGCTTTGAAGTGGACTAATTAACTAAACTAAACGAAAATTAATTTTTTCCCACCCCTTTATTGAGTTATCCGCGAAGTTTCATAATTTTCTTATGTATGATTATGAGCTGATTGATTATGATATGAAGAACTGATGATTTGATTATGATGTGATAAGAGCTCTGAATAAGGGAACTTTAATTATGGACACACTGTTTAATTGTTAATAAAGTATTTATAAGTAGATAGACGTGTGCAAAACTGCTTCAATCTCGATACACCTGCTTCATAATAAGAAATACGCCATTAAAGTCTAGCTGCCCCCCAAAAAGCGGGTCATATCGTTTGGGGGAAGTATGGAATGTACTCGCTGTATGGAATCCTTTCTGCAGATAGTAATAAAGAAAATATGAAAAATCTTAAGGAAAGAAATTCATATCGCAACACCCCGACCTAGCTCGAAGTCACCCGATGAATCTAAATAAACCGGCCACTGCGACAGAAAATCGGGCACTGAAATCGACCGCAAAACAACCTCGCCCTCATTACGAGCGACTCATGCGACAACCCCCTTTTGCGGGGTTACAACCCGTCTTCGGAAATGGGCCCTACGAGCCATACCACCATTACTATACCCACCAGGGAGACCCCGCTTACTTATCCGGTGGCTTCTTATCCACATACTCGTGGTGCTCCCTAGTGTGACTCTCAACGAAAGAAAGAAATAGATTTTAAATTAAGGTATTAATGGATTATTTCGATTTGTACAGCCATTAAATATCATATCGTCCTATTTTTAAAAGCCATCAAGGATAGTTTAATGCTTCTTTATAAGGAATTTTTGCATTTATAGAGAAATTTTCAATTTGCTTCCAGATTTCATTTCTTACTCCACTAATTTTTAACAACCTTAACCCTCTGAGCGCCCAATTATTTGGAACTTTTAGCTGTCCGGTTCGAAAACTCAGCTTTTAAAGGAAATAAATCGATCTTTTTGTATTTAATTATAACTCTTAAATCTTAAGAATACTTTATCCATGGTTTTTTAAGAAAACATACATATAAATACGAGCTATCTGCTTTTGAACTGAACATGACAAACGAAAAAAGACGTTTAAAATGCAGCAACCTTTTGAAGAATAACTAACTGCACTTTCCTGTTACCATAGGAAATAATTTCAGAATAACACCCCAAAAGTTATCCTTAAAGAGTTTAAAGCAAGAATAATTTATTTAGTTTAGTTATTATTTTCTAGAAAAATCCAAACAACTAAATCAGAGAAATTGATGAACAGTATTATTACTCCGCTAATTGCTAGCTAATCATTAGCACAAAGTAATATTTAAAATTCGTCAGTGTTATTTTCCAGATATTCACTGCACCATTTGGCTTATCTCTTTATCATGCAAACCCAAATAGCACCTCAAAGATATAAAGGAAATCTGATTGCAATTCTAAGATCATGTTTCCTGGATTAGTTTAGTTAAACTAATACAGTACAATCCCGGTTAACAGAACTAATGGAGGGAAGCCGTTTCAATGATTTTTTCGGTAAAGCCATGAACTGTATCTAATTCTGAAATTTTTGAGTGTAAAATGAATTCAGAACTCTCTTTGTATATGCTACACTTACGTTCTGTATTAAAGTTAACCCTACACCCGGCTCAATGCGTCTGACAGGCGAAGGTGAACAATATCGTAATTAATATTGTTAATACCATTAATTTTAATTTTAATTTTAGCAATTAAAATTAGTTATTTACCTTTTTTACCCTCCGGCCTGTGGAAGGCCTTACACCCTTTTGGGTAGGCTAGGCTGGCCGGGGCGGGCTGTAAATAAGTAAATAAACATCATTGACCTTCTTGAGGGGCATAGAAGAAAAAAGTGGGATATTGTTGCAAAAATGTCTCGATTTCACGATTATTCCCATGCAGCACAGCACCTGTTTTTTTTGGATTTGCGATTTCAGAAGCAATTCAGATAACCCGGGTTTCGATTAACCCGAATTCCGTTAACCGGGATTTTGCTGTATCCCGTTACGAAAGTGTACGACAAATATTGGAAAATCCTTATGCTTTTCGAAGAAAATATAACACCTACCGCAAAACTAACACTTTTCGAAGTTCCGTCTGCAAGAGATTGAATCAGATATCCGAAAGACTCTACATCTGCAAACACGGCAGAAAGGCTGCAAGAGATATCCGCAAGGCTCCATCCTATTTCGAATCCTTTGAGATTGACAGCTAGTTATTTCGAAAGCCACATGCTTTCTAACTCCATAGAAAAACAGCGTCGTATACAGCGTGTGCTGTCTGTTGCTGACGAAAAGAATGCTACAATTGGCAAAAAAATCTCCAAAGGAATGCAAATCCGGAGTAAAGAATCGTGGCTTGGATAGTTTCCCTCTGACGTTACTTTGATATTTAACGCAATCTATTCCCAGTTTTAGTTATGTTTATATAACAAATTTCCTTCCTATATGCATCGTAATTTTGCATATTATGAAATAAATAGTTTAGTTATATTAATGTCCAGTTTTGAAGCAACACAAGGGCTATTTTGGGACGGACCTCGTAATTTTTCCCTTGGATGTTGCTTTGATATTTAACGCAATCTATTCCCAGTTTTATTTATGTTAATGTAACAAATTTCCTTCCTATATGCATCGTAATTTTGCATATTATGAAATAAATAGTTTAGTTATATTAACGTCCCGTTTTGAAGCAACACAAGGGCTATTTTGGGACGCACCTCGTAATTTTGAACCGTGGTCAGATGACGAGGATAACACCTGAGCTGGCATCCCCTCTCCAAACTTCCGCACCAAACCAGCGATGTTCCCCCTTCCATCCTTGTGGACTCTAAACCCTCTGGGTGAGTCGGTGGACGTGGGTTGTGGGCAACACACCAGCGGGAGGACATTTGGCTAGTAACATAAAGTCCGCATTGTTGTTCATGGTGATGAGAAAAAGTATATCGAATGCCATACGTACAATAATAACCACTTTGTTGTAAGACTAAACGATTTGCCATCTTCGCTGCGATTTAATAGAAATACTTGCTTTACCAAAAATATTTTAGTACTTAGATCTATGTGTTTGTTCAGGTATGATTTAAAGGTCAACAAGTCTCATACACGATTGATCTTCAGTGGAATCGGATTTCGAGCCTGGAACCTTCCGGTCCGGAAGCCGACCGGAGGGTTCCAGCCTACACTAGGCCACCTTGGCCTCTTGAATTAAAAAGGAACACATAATGTAAGCAGGAAATGGATATTAATTTTTTAAATTTTGTTTTCAAGCAAATCCGACTGCTTTTAGAAAACAAAAGAATTGCATTATTTAGTTCTTTATGATACATTTATTATAAATATGCAGTAATATTTAGCTTAGTTTAGTTGAGTTTAATTTAATTATACTAACTACCCGTTTCCAAGCAAGACGTTGCTTGTTTTCGAATGAACCTCGTAATTTTGACCATGGTCAGATGATAAGAACAACATATATCTCCGTATGTAAGCAGTGTGATTCTAATAAGTTTAATATTCATTTATCTCTAAATATACAGGGTGATTCAAAACACGTTAGAAAAGCTTTATATTCAAATCAGTCATATAAAAATAATAGGATATGGGATCTAAAACGCAGAACAACGACTGCTATAAGGGGCTTTTTCCCAGTAAGTTAATTAAGGATACATCAGATAAAATCACAACAAAGGTGTACTGGAATACAAATTCAGGATAGCGCAACTACATAGGACCATGAATAAACCACAAACGGAGTTACCCCTGTCCTACTAAGGCATCCAGGGACTGTTGAATGACAGCCGTGGTATTAGCTCCAATACTGAGGCCGGAATCCTAGTAGCCATTACCGGCCACGACCCGACCCTCCCATTGGAGATACGTACTATCACTGGAGGGAGGTAACTCGACCCTACCATTATTGTACCCCCAGTACTTATCCGGCGGCATCTCATCCACATACTCCTGATGCCACCCGCCGAGGAGTCATATTCTTTTGCAAAAATGACCCCACACACAGGGATAAGAGGTTTTACGAAGCGCACAGCCAAAAATGGGCCTCCATCTTCGAGCCTGATGATTAGAACAATAGGCCAAATGATGTGGAGTTGAACTTGATTGTGGGATTGATCCATGCCTGATGATAAATCCCTCCGCCTGACGAAGGTGACAAACTGTGTTGTGCTCGCCTGATACCTTGTAAGCTGGAAGAAGGATGGGGGACAGGATCTGTCAGCAAGCTGCTTATTCGCTCACAAGTGCATTATGCACTATGACCACTTTTTCTTGCCTTGATTTGGCTTGTCTGCAAAGTCGAGCCGCTTCAAGCAGGATAGGAAATTCTGGTAGTAGGGTTTTCACTTCTTTCAGTGCCTGGAGAGAGTCCTTTAAATCAGTCATATCAATGACTTTGTCCGTTGTCGTCTCCATAGTTTTTCATCTGCTTTTTCTTCTTTCCTTTTCTTATCTGCTGCTGCTTGAGCGTAACTTTTCCGGTCTGCCTGTAAAAATTACCTTGACTTGACTTGAACTGTATCTCCGAGAGATAAGAGGTTTAGGGATTTTTAACAGAGGCTGTTGTCCCCTAATTTAAAAAAAAATATTCACTCCATAATTCGTTTCTATCTGTTTATAAATAAAGTAAAACTGCCATCAGGAAATGGACTAGAAAAATTGCTTATCCAATTCGATCAAGAGAAAAAAAGGCACCCTCCTAAGAAAGGCCTCCATATTCCTTTTTCTAAAAATTACCTGTATTATAGGGCGAGCGGGCAATTTTGGTCGCGCGAAAGCCCACCGGAGTGGTAAATTTGTGGCCGACGACGCAAAAGTTGCTATTCGGTGACAGTAATTCACTGAATTTTTAAAAATTTTTTTTTATCAAATCTCTGAAGTGTCATAAACGAATTGAATTTTCACTTTGATAAGAGGGGTAGCAGTACAAGGAATAAGAAAAGCTCCTCTAATAAACGAATCTGATGGCGTGAAGACGATGCGTGAGATAAAGCAAGAAGTTTTTCAAGATATTTCTGTTGTTAATAAGAGACTTATGTCCCATTAATGATAATTGTCAGCAGCAGCCGCAGCATACAATATCTAGGCGTCTCTTACACGTTTTTCTAACTAACTACAATAACTCAGTGGCGCAGTGAGGATAAGTGGCGCCCGAGTAAAAATATGAGTTTCCGCCCTCAGTCTTGATAAATAACTTAGCAAGAGCAAACGGCATCCTGGGTATTGTAACAATTTTTAACCCCCTAATCAAATTTGGTTTCAATATGTGACATAATCGCACTTATGTTTATTCTTCATGGTGCCCCTAAGATTGGTATCCCTAAGATTGGCTCCCCTAAGATTGGCGCCCCTAATATTGGCATCCGGGTCATCTATACCCTACTTGCCCCCTTGTCGCTATGTCACTGCAATCTATTAGCCTTCTAAATGGGACCAGTATAACTCAGGACGCATAACTCCTTCAAATCTAAAATTTAATAGATTTTTCTATTTAGAATAAAATGAGGTAATAGATTTCTAATTTTATTCTAAACTTAAATCTTTGACCAAAAGCCCCCCCCCCAAAAAAAAAAAAATTAAGTGAACTTCTTGTTCAGAACGGCAACTTTTGTACCGATAGTCAATCGAATTTCGAAAAAAATGTGTTTTCGGCCAGCTCACTTGTGCATCACTATTTCCCCAAGATATTGTACGATATAGCCACGATGTTGCTCGATATTCTGAATGATGTACAATATCGAAAAAATATCGAGACAATATGGTGGAGCATTTTTTGCTGCTAGGGATGCCTCACTTATCCTTTCAAGTGGTTTAAATACTTTTTAATCTTCCTGTATGTATGATATTGCATGGATATATAGAGGTTGGACACACTATAATCTAAGACTAACAGAGTTTCTAGCATAAAAGTAGCTTTAGGACGATAAAGATCTTTGTGTAAAGAAACATGAACTTTTCCACGTGTCATGGGAACTTTATTTTTATTGAGATTGCATTTGGAATCTCAGTATACATGGCATTATTATTAGCCCAAGTTATTACTATTAGCTCAAAAAATTGTACAATATATCCGCGATGATGCTCGAAATTCTAAATACTGATAAATTCACAAAATGATGCAAAGCTTGTTTTGCATCATTTTGCGAATTTATCGACAGCATTTTCCCCACATTATGTAGACTATAAATTTTATGTATGTTTGCTGGTATTTACAATTATTTTCTTATTACTATTATATTTTTTCTTTTCAGTGTTTGGAATTCAATTTTTTTCATATATATTTGGATTAGACCCTTTTGCTTTGTTACCTGTGCGAAGTATGTGTCATTTAATGTGTTGTGTGATTTTTTTGTGTATTTGTGTGCTTTTATTTGATTTTTGAATGTTTTATTATTTTTTCCATTTTTTCCCGTACAGCTCCATTTCTCGTTATTATCCATCGTTTTTGTGTAGATGTGACCAGTTACTTTACATTTATACCATTATTTTAAATTTGAATGTGTTTTGGTATCTATTCCCCTTCTTTTATTCATTTCATTGCTTAATACTATTCATGTGTTCGTGTGGATAAGATCAATTTTTGTACAATTGTTTCTTATGTTTCCCCCCTTTCTGTTTGGAATTTGCATTTGTATCATTTAATTTTAAACTTCCTTCAACCCTTTTTTGAGTATTTTACTTACTTCTGTAAGTCTTGTGTGTACTTGTCGGTGCACAAGGAATTTTTTATCAAGAGAATACAAAAAAATATCGAAAAGTTAAGGTAACAATATTGTGGAGCATTTTGTGCTATTAGGATGCCTCACTTATCCTTAAAATATGTCACTTTTGAATCTTCCTACATGTATGATATTACACGATTATATAGAGTTTGGACATACTGTGGTCTGAAACTAAGAGAGTTTCCACGTAAAAGTGGCCTAAGGACAACAATGGTCCTTGTATAAAGAAACATCAACTTTTCCAGAGTCATGGGAACTTTACTTTTATTCAGATCACATTTGGAATCTCAGTATACAAGGAATTCGTATTTCCACTCCGAGAATAAACGCGTCCATGGTTGAAGAAATAAAGTAAACTAAAACAATTTCGAATGCGAACAAAAGACTACCGTAAAGCCTCTCAAATAAAACCAAATCTGGAAGAGTAACGTGTGAACTTCAGAAACATGCATTCTTGACTCCCTATCCATCTCAAAAAATAAAAATAAAATAAAATAAAATCAGAAAAAGATTCAACTTCGGAAAGTTTCGAGTCATGTGGGATTTAGATGACGGAAGACTCCAAAGAGGAAAAAAAAGAATCAAAATAAAAATGTTCGAAAAAGAACTGCACAAAGAAACACAGTCGGAAGGAATTCTTCTGTCCAGCAAACGATAACATTGATTCACGATAGCTGAGAATAAACAAAATACACGGTGGGAGTCGTTCATTCATGCTGTAACTTTTCAATCCGAACCTTTGGAATAAATAAGCGGAAAAAAAAGTAAATTGAAACGGGATCACTCGCCTTAAACCGAAATGGCGGGTTATAGCAGATATTTGCTGCTGCTTTGAAGTAATAAAATACGTATGTTGGTTGTTTGGGAGACTGGGAGTTGTATTTCTCTTCCATAATCTTCGGAGGATAATGGAAGTAGCTGGTTCCATTTTCAGTTGAAGGTACGAAGATGGATGTGGCAATGTTTTGCTCAAAATGAAGTAAAAGTTAATTTTATTTTGAAGAAATCACTTATTCGAGAATATTGTATAGGCATTTGAATAAAAGTTGATGATGACTCGCAAGTTCTGAAACCGGTGAGTAAGGATACCATTTATAGAAAAGAAAGAATTTAAAAATAAATTAATAATAATAAAATGATTCATGTAGCTTCGATGTTAAACTAACATGCTTAAATTCTTAATGTCAGAAATTGTTCTCCACTTTACACATGGGCAAGCTTAATGCAAAAGTTTATGGAGAAGAAATATTAAAAGACAAATACTAGATTTATGAAATCAAATGGTGACGAATCAAAAAAAAGGAATGAAGAAAATGTAGTTCCTTTATTGAAATAATTTTTTTAAAAAAGACGGAATCTTTGGAATAAAAAAGACAGGGAAAAGTAAATTAAAACGGGATCACTCGCCTTGAACCGAAATGGCGGGTTATAGCAGATATTTGCTGCTGCTTCGAAGTAATAAAATAAGTGTGTTGGTTGTTAGGTGGACTGGGAGTTGTATTTCTTTTCCATAATCTTCAGAGGATAATGAAAGTAGTTTGTTCCATTTTCAGCAGAAGGTACGAAGATAGATGTGGCAATGTTTTCCCGAAAATGAAGTGAAAGTTAATTTTTTTTTGAAGAAATCGCTTATTTGAGAACTTTGTATAACCTAATCTGTAAGAGTTGATGATGGCTAGTATTTTCTGAATCCGTTGAATAAGGATACTCTTTATAAGAATGAAACAGCTTGAAAGCAAAATCAATCATACATAGATTCGACGTTATACTGCTGTCTTTCATAAATTCAAAATGTTACCGATGATTCTCAGCCTAATTTATAGCTGAGAATTCTGGCAGGGAAAAATACAGAGGAAATGAAGACTCTTTGTATCAAATGATGGTGAATGTAAAATGCAGGATAAAGGAAACGTAATTCATCTATTTAACAGAGAGATAATGTTACGAATATTTGTTCTCTTTAGGGTGAAAATTCAACGATAATTCGACAACACAGATAATAACTATTCAAATATCTCTAAATGCGCAATTATGGTAAATAAAATTAATCTGGCCATAACTCTAATTTAAAACACAAATGCACGACAAGGATTATTATTTGTATAACTAAATTGACTCCATCCCACCCTCTTTCATCCATTCATTCAACAGCCAGGCGAGCTGGCTCTCCTTGGTATTGTTACAAAAGTCTTTCTGTGGGTGTATGGTGTAAACAGTCCAACATGCAGGATAATGGAGAATGAAGGTTTATTTACAAATATGCAGGAAAACACGTAGCACAGGTACAAGAAACAATAGCTCTTGCACAGATTACCAATGTAAACAGACAACAATTCACAGGTAATAACAGTTCAGCACTTTGATATTTAACAACACAAACAGTCAGCAAATAACTAGTAACGATAATAACTGCGCTTTCAATAGCGCTCAGCTCACCAGCTTCCTAGCTCGCACTGCGGACGAAACTCTAAAGTCGTTCCCAATGGATCAACGCTACTCCCTCTGATCCAGGCGCGGTCCTTATATATTCTCTCCGACAGGCCGTGACGTCACATGGAGTTTTGTCGTATATTCAAGCGTATTCCCTTTCCTAATAGAAATATCGAGAAAAGGGTTGCATTTTATGGAATCATCTATTTGTCTCCAAGTCGCCAAAATAGTCGCCAAGGTCAGGGATCCCAGAACAGCCGCTGCCTGTCAATCCATGCTTAATCTTGTAAAACTCTCTTCCCAGCCATAAGACTAACATTGCTGGGAAGAGACTTTCCATGTTCGTAACAGTATTGAATGATTATGGTTATAGTCAAGTGAAGTTATTTATTAAAGTTAGTTATACAGGGTGTTTCAAAAATATCTGTCAAAAATGAAAAGGTAGGTCAGACATATGATAAGCATCCAAAATCACCTAGGAACATGGGAGCGCAAACGCCATCTAGAGGCAGCAGATAGAATTTAAAATAATATAGCACTTGTGCCACAATTGCGGACACTTTTTGAAATTTGCACATTTTTTTCAAATATCTCCTCGAACTTCGACCATATAAAGAATAGTTTTTAACTCACAATTTGCATTGAAAGGTTGGTCACGAGGGCATTTTGGGGACCGACCAGAAATTGATGATGTCGATAAGGGATTTTGGCTCACCCCATTTCACAGAAATCTGATAATGGTTTGCAACTTTCGTTAATTATTTTGAGCGTTATGCGTTATGCATTTTCTTAAAAATATCTGGAATATTTGGGAAGATATAAAGGTTTCTTTAAAAAATCCCAAATTTTTTCGCATGTTTTTTGCTTATAACGTATAGCGTTTTCAACCAAATTGTATGAAACTTACAGAATATGTGATAATATGCTAGAGTAGCATTATCTAAAAATTTGAAGTAAATTCTTTGAATATTAGAGAAGCTATGAGTATTTGTGATAAATGATTTTTACTGCGCATGCGCTAAAGGTAGCCTAATTTTTCTTTCAGAACTTCAGATCCAGATATAGAGAGCAACTTATATAGAGATTCCAGTTCAATACCTTTAAGATTCAAAAAGATATCGGCATTTTGGCCAGCGATGTTTTATTTTAAATGCCTAGATGGCGTTTGCGCACCCATGTTCCTAGGTAATTTTGGATGCTTATCGTATGCCTGACCTACCCTTTAATTTTTGCCAGATATTTTTGAAACACCCTGTATAGTTAGTGAAGTTATTATAGTTATTTATCTTCACTGTATATTTAGAGATATATCATTAGTTATTACAAATATATGTGCTATCGTTGAATTTTTATCGTAAAGAGAACCGATAGCCGCCACATTATCTTTCTGTAAAAATTTTTTCAATATATGAATTACATTTTCATCATTCTATATTTTATATTCACTAACATTTGATATCAAGAATCTTGTGCTTCGTTTTTCTCTGTATTTTTCTTTATCAGAATCCTTTGAGCTAAACTAAGCAGAGAATCAACACTAGCATTTTGAATTTCTGCAAGATAGTTTAACATCGAGTCCACTTGATTTTGTTTCCAAATTATGTCAACCTTATAAATGATGGTAAGTGAATTAACCTCTTTCAGAATAAGTGAGCTATCATCAACTTTCATACATAGGCCTACATAAAGTCTTCGAATAACTGATTTCGTCGACACAAAATTAATTTTTACTTCATTTTCAACAAAACATTGCCGCATCCGTCTTCGTACTTTCTGATAATAAAAGTTGTTGGTTCTAAGACTAGTAGACTGACACTTGAAAATGTCACAGAATCAGCGAGGGAATATTAAGCTTAATACCATTGATGAAATTCACCTTTACTTCTATTAACTTCACCGGTGTACATTGACTCAATTCTATTTTTTGGGGGGGGAGGGGGGAGATCTAGCCATCGCTTTTCTGCAGGAATGTTTCTACACTTCTTATGTACCTAACCAAACCTCTTATTCCCTTTAGGAGAAACTAATATTTTCCTGTGAGAAAATATATTTTGATAAAATATTTAATTTGACACATAATTTTTTCTGATCTCACTTACGTTTGAGAAATTCAAGTTTTTCTTTGGGAAGATTTCACTTGAAGGTAATTTGAAATTTCGGTATATTCCCTTTCAGCTCTGGCTTCCCATCTAGACGGATTTAACCCTTAATTTTCACCAATGCTAGAGATGAAAGTGATGGCTGTTAGTAGACAGACTCTGCTCTGGCTTCCCATCTAGACGGATTTAACCCTTAATTTTCACCAATGCTAGAGATGAAAGTGGTGGCTGTTAGTAGACAGACTTTGCTCTGGCTTCCCATCTAGACGGATTTAATCCTTAATCTTCACCAATGCTAGAGATGAAAGCGATGGATGTTAGTAAACAGACTCTGAACCTCCTATTGTGTCTCTTGACTATTATCTATCGTTCACAGGCATTAACGATACAACATGCACCAGGCTCCCAAACACGACGGAAATTTGGTGGAATTGGGTTTCGAACCCGAAACCCTCCAAACAGAGACATTACCAGCAGCGGCCCGATACGCTCTTCGATACATCTGCTTGCTGGCCCGAGTAAATTAAATAATAAATATAAAAAACTTTAAAAAACACTTTTACCAATGCATTAAAAAAGAAAAATAATAATTTTTCTCAAAAAATCTGGAGGCCAAAACAAAAATCGTAAAAGCATGAGGCGCTGATTTTATATCTTTCTCCCATTGTTTTCAGCACCTCACACTTTTACGATTTTTGTTTTGACCTCCAGATTTTTGATAATTTTTTTTCTTTTTTAATGTATTGGTAAAAAGCATTTTTTAAAGTTTTTATATATTTATTATTTTCTAGTTTTCAGTCTTTAATTTATGTCATAATTCAGCATTATAAATATTTTGGGATTTTAGAATCAATTTTTCATGAACTAATTACAACAATTATTTTATTGAAAAGAGCTCTAACTTCACTGAAATATTTCATTGTCATCAAGACAAAATGAATATACAAAATTTCAGAACTCTAGTGCATTAAGAAATGAGTGAAAAATCGATCACAAAATTCTGACCTTACAAAAAATATTTCGAACTTAAATCCATTTTTCTTCAACTAATTACAGAAATAATTTCTTTAAAAAGATATACTTATATACTTATTTTTATTTTTATTGAAACATTTAAATTACTGTCTAAAGTCCGTTAGTTCTCAAAAATACTATTGATGGCGCCACTGAAACCTACCGAGTGCAAATGTAATTTTGCGAATTTTTTTTAACATTGATAATTGAGAGCTTTAAAATTATTAAAATACTGCATTTTCATCAAGACCCAATAAATATACAAAATTTCAGAACTCTAGTGCATTAAGAAGTGAGTGAAAAATCGATCACAAAATTTCAACCTTATATACATACATACATGAAACATTTAGAACTTAGTAAAAGCGTTTAATAGACATCAAAGTTATTGACTTGGATCTGAAAATATAATTTTCTAACAGTTCTTCGAGTGTTAAAAATTATGAAAAATTCACTTACATTATCAAACTTTAACATCCCACACGAAAATCAAGCAAACTAAAATATGACCTTGCCTATTTTTACAAAAGTCAATTAAAACTCATGTAACTCGAAAAGTGCATAGCCTTTTAAATTTCCAAAGTTGCCGAATTTACCTATAGTATTGCATCATTTAAAGCCATAACTAAAATCTATAGGTTTTCTTCTTACATATAAATAAGATCCCAGAAATTCAGTTATTTGAAAAAACTTAAATGTCCTTCACTTACCCAAACTTAACTTCAGAACAGCTCTATAACAGTAGCATCGAGTCATTGTATCATTGTATCAAACACCAACAGCGTAAAATCATCCTGAAACCCAATGAAAATTAAATTTACATAATTATGATAAATTCTTGCGCTATCCCCTTTACATCTCACAATTAATCTCCTCCCTGGCTCCATAATTGCTCATTATATCGCTCTCTGGATGGGCACTGGACATGGGTTGTTAAAATGAGATTACGAGCCTAGAATTTCAGAATGGACCAAAGTGTGATTGAATTAAATAATTACGAAGGAATCTTGGTTAACAATACAGTTTTCTCCGTGGCAGCTCTGTTCTGATGCTGAAATGCAAATAAGACGTCGTTATTTTGGTGTAAGACTTGAGGCCATGATGGAATATGACGTCCAATTTCTGTGTCGCTATGTTTATGAGAAAAAATGCTCTGCTTTCTCATTTTCAATTGAAATTAATTGGAGGTCTCAGATATAAAGTGGATCAAGTCCATTAGATTCATTTCTAAGGAAGCTCTGAAACTTAATAAGCTGAATTAAAAATAACAGTGGACTTCAAATTGTTCTCGGTGGTTACAAACTAAACTATGGACTTGAATCATTATTACGCAGAAAAATATAACGTTTGGCAAAACATGGACTTGGACCACTTTAACTATGAACCCTCAAATTATTTACGAAATAAATTCTGATTTTATTTACTTATTTCATTCTAAAAATTCAA
>BGPR01000649.1:104766-133236 GCA_013235015.1 Araneus ventricosus | reverse complement strand
AGGAAGCTCTGAAACTTAATAAGCTGAATTAAAAATAACAGTGGACTTCAAATTGTTCTCGGTGGTTACAAACTAAACTATGGACTTGAATCATTATTACGCAGAAAAATATAACGTTTGGCAAAACATGGACTTGGACCACTTTAACTATGAACCCTCAAATTATTTACGAAATAAATTCTGATTTTATTTACTTATTTCATTCTAAAAATTCAATCCTCCTTCCTACCCAATTTAATTTGTTTTTGGTATAGAAATTAAATGAAAATTGATAAACTAAACATAATTTAATATTATTGTTTCTATTATACAGGGTGACCCAAAATGTCATTTACCAACTTCAAAAATAGATAAGGCGTATAGAAGCAAGCCATTTGGTTGAATGAATTACAACATGCGATGTATCTAATAATTCGGAAGGCAAGTCGTTTGAACACTTACTTTAAAATTCCAAAGATTTTTCTTGATACTGAGTTTTTCTCGTCATTTTATCTGTCATCCTGCGTACGTTTTGTAATGTTATTCATGAAACTGTGTTGTTGTGCTATTTTTAATATGTATTTCATTAAACCTATGTTGTACACTTTATCTGGTGTATCCTTTTGTTTAACTTAAGATACTGACGAAGAGTCCCCTGAAATGGTCCCCATTTGCATTTGCGACTCCAGGTTCAATTTCAAAAATTATTTGTTTCTGTATGCCTGACCCACCCTTGAAATTTGTAAACGATCTTTTAGGACACTCTGTATTTCAATAAACTCATTTATGTTTGGATCATTAAGTGCAACTGATAAAAAAATTTATTTTTACAAAAATTCAATATCGCTTTCCTGCCTTGCGAGTCTTATGGTTAGGAAGAGAATTTTACCGGGGTACTTATGGAATGCTGTCGGCTGCCTGGTCTGACCTCCGACCTTACCGACAAACTTAGCGACTCTGGCTACAAATCGAAGATTCCCGAAAATGCGATAATTTTCTCGATATCTCTATTAGGAGCCGACATTCGGATTTCTCCAGAGATTTTCATATGACGACACGCCCTGACAGCAACACTATAAATATTCGACAGTAGGATTCGTCGAAGAACGTCTCTGGAGTGCGAAAGCCTTTGAAGAATCACTTTGGAGTTTAGTCTGCAGTGCGAGCTGGTGAGCGGAGCGCTATTGAAAGTGTTTTTACTGTCATTATTAGCGAATTGCTATCTGTTTGTGTTGCTAGATCCGGAAGTGCTGTTACCGTTATTGTTAGTGATTTGCTGCCTGTTTGTGTTGCTAATCCGTATGAGTGCTATTGGTCCTGTTACCTGTGCTTCGTGTTTACGGAATATTCGTGAATAAGTCGTCTTTCTGCATATTACCCTGCTTGTTGGACTGTTTCCGCCTTACACTCACGGAACGATTTTCGTAACAGTATGGTAACTAAACCTTGCACAGTGGTATACTAGCAATTTCTTTAATTTAAAGTGACTTAAAGCAGTAAAAACTCTTTTGTAAGTAAGTAAACTGTTTTGTGGGAAAAAAATGAATTTCTTTAAAGGTTGTCAACATGAATAAAAACGTTTTTGTCCTGATTTTTAATGATTATCCCTAAATATATGAATAATATTTTTAATAAAACTATCCCGATGCCGAACTTCTTTTCCTAGGCCAAAATACCCCAGGGAAAAATAGTAATATTATAAGCACAACAATCAGTGACAGTTAATTGAGACCATTTTAAAAGTACAACATCGCAGTTAAAAAAGTTTATATTAATTTAGTTTAGCTATATTTACGTCCCGTTTTGAAGCAACAAGAGGACTATTTTGGGACGCACCTCGTAAGTTTGAACTGTGGTGAGATGACGAGGATGGCATCTGAACCGGCACTCCCTCTCCACATTTCCATGCCACACCAATGGGATACAGTTTAACCCTTTATTTCCGATGATATTTAAAAGTATTACTTGAATCACGCTTATACCTTCGTGATTTGACCGTTTTTCCTGACAGTATTCACATGAACACGAAGAATGTACAGGTGACAATTATTGAAATATATCGGGAAAAAACCTTGATAACTTTTGAAGCGTTGGCGAGATTCAGTTAAAACTTGGCGGTTGAATGCAGGGCTTGTTGGGATTTTTTTTTTTTTTTTGAGCATGCGCATTCTTATTGTTGTTCATTTTCCATTGAAAATGTCGAAATACAGCGTTTCTGAGCGTATATCGATCGTCAAGGCCCACTATTCGAGCAATAACAACCCGATTGCGGTTCAAAGGAAATTTGCGACCGAGTACAAGCTGAAGACAACCGGTTTGTTATAACAATCAAAAATGTGATTGAAAAGTTCGAGAGAACTGGTAGTGTCGATGTCTCGACACTTCAGCGATTATTGCATAATTTTGCTCTTGGTCTGCGCCGCGTCATAGCCATTGATGGCAAGCATATCGAACATGTCATAAACTAAATCCGAAAATCTGTAGTTCCTTTGAAAATTGAATAAAATTTTTGAACTCAGTAATTTTTGAAAATTTCATTTTTTATTTCATATAGCTCAATAATTGTCACCCTGTAGTTCCGACAAGTAGAAGAATATGACAGATGAAGACAAAAATTAAATTTTTAATTATTAAAAAATTAATTAAATTAGTTTATTTAATTAAAAAAGTTTCTCCTAGGGTTATTCTGCATTAAAACGTATCTAATGATGCCAAAATAAAATTGAATAGTTTCTGGTAAGTTAATTCTGTAAATAAAAGGTTAACAAGAAATTCAGCTAATTAGAAATCTGTTATCATTAGTTAATTTCAATAATGTCAAGCAGAAATTGTAGGATTCATCGAGAAGTTTAGTTTAGTTATATTAACGTCCCGGTTTGAAGCAATACGAGGGCTATTTTGGGACGGACCTCGTAATTTTGCACCTGGGTCAAATGACAAGGAAGACGCCTTAGTTTGCACCCCCTCTCCAAACTTCCGCACCACACCGACAGGAGGACGTATGATTTATTGTGAAACAGGCCCAATACACGACCGGTCTTCAGTGGACTCGGTTTTCGAACACTCCGGCCCGAAAGCCAAGACCTTAGCTTTAGGCCACAGAGGCCTTTCATTCAACGAGAAAGATATCGAACCATATTTCAGTCATTTCAATTAAGCTTTTAATTAATTCAAGCCTCAACTTTTTGCATTGACTAAACCGGTACTTCTGCGAGCAGTAGACCTCTCGTCACCCCGCCCCCCCGCAAAATCTAAGTTCTGCTAATCATTGCTGCCTTTAAAGATTTAGCCATTAATTTTTTTTCGAGTACGAATTATTTACACATGCTTCTTCTATTATCAGTATCCACAAAATTACAATTAAATATTTGCAGATATCCGATAATTTTCTCGATATCTCTATTAGGAGTCAAGATCCGGATTTCTCCAGAGATTTCCATATGACGTCACGCCCTATCAGGAATACTATAAATACTCAGCAGTAGGATTCGACGACGAATGTCTTTGGAGTGCGAACGCCTTTGAAAAATCAGTTTGGAGTTTCGTCTGCAGTGCGCGCTAGTGAGCTGAACGCTTTTGAAAGTGCTTTTACTGTCATTATTAGTGAATTATTATTTGTTTGCGTTAATAAATCAGGAAGTTCTGTTACTGTTACTGCTAGTGATTTCCTGCATGTTTGTATTGCTAATCCGTATAAGAGCTATTGTTCCTGTTACCTGTGCTTTGTGTTTACGGAATATTCGTGAATAAATCATCGCTCTCCATTATCCTGCTTGTTGGACTGTTCTCACCGTACACCCGCAGGACAATTTTTGTAACAATTGGTGTCAGAAGTGGGATAATTGTGTATGGTGAATACGAGATCTCAGACGAAGAAGGCTGAGGAAGCTGATATATTTGCTTTGCTAGCCGAGATGGAGATATTTATGGAGCAAAGACAAGGGCAATGAAGAAAGGACAAGAGGCAATGAAGGAAGAACAAGAGGCAATGAAGAAAGGACAAGAAGCAATGTAGAAAGGATAAGAGGAAATGCAGAAAGAACAAGAGGCAATGAAGAAAGGATAAGAGGTAATGAAGAAAGGACAGGAAGAGATGAACCCGGATTGTAAAAGAGAATGGAGCAAGGGCAAGCCGAAATGAAGAAAGGACAAGAAGAAGTGAAGAATCAAATCCAAGATGTGCAAGGACTGATTGAAGAGGTGTAGAGAAAGATCGACGAAATAGAGGGAAAAGTTCAAAGCAAGATCGAGGAAGTGAAGAGCGAAATTCAGGGGAAGATCGAGGAAGAAAAGGGTAAAGTTCAAAGAAAGATCAGCGACCTGGAAAAAAGGCTTCATGAGTTTGCAATTTTTTTTTATATCCAGATTTTTCATTAATAAAAAGCTATAATTAATCTAATAAAATTCAGTTTAGATTTTTTTTAGTTTTTGTCGTTTTCTATTTTTTATTATTTGATATATTTTATAATTCGTCATTTTAAATAATATGATATCTTGTAACAGTTTTTTTTTCTCGAAATCACTACCATATGGAGCCTCTTGAATGGAATAGAACTTTAATTTTATGTAATCAGTTGACCGGTAATTAAATTCTGAAAATATAGGACAACCCGGGTTAAAGGATCTAAAAGGGGGGGAAGCCGTTTCTGAAAATGATTTGTTCGGTAAAACCATGAGCTGTATCTAATTTTGAAATGTTTGAGTGTAAATCGAATTCAAAGCTCGCTTCGTATTCTACACTTACGCTTTTTATTTAAGTTAAAATTAAATTTTTAAGTCGGACGTGCACCTCTCCACTAGCCGTAGCTAGTGTTGCCATGCATTCCGTATATACAGTCACGTATATACGGTGACAGTCACAGACTGTCACCGTATTTCATGACTCAGTCCCGTATTACTACCTGTCTCGTTTTTGTCCCGTTTTCTTCCTAAACTCACTAAACTGTTTACAAGTAAGAAACATCGATATTGGCAACACTAAGATTCTATTCACCAGTATGTATATCTAAAAGCTTATCTCGAGGAAAAATAATACTAACCAAAACTACGAAGCAACTATGAAACTGAATATGGAAGAGAAATGGCTGAAGTGTTTCGCAGATACAAAGTATATTGATCAGAAATCTTGTCTAATAAAGCTATGCGAATACGCATTTGCCATTCCAGCCCACAATGTAAATGTAGAGAGAATGTTTTCCCTATGGTAGGACGAAAGAAACTGGTTTTCAGCGGAGACAACTGAAGTAATTTTGATTAATCATTATAATTTAAAAATGACTTGTGCCCAATTTTATAATTATGTGAAAGAAGAAAATGATACATTTCAGAAAATAAAATCAATCTTAAAATATGGCTTCCCTAGAAAGCAGCCATAGCCTAGCCTTGCTTCTTTCTTATTATTCTACGTGTTCATTTTATTAGATTGCTTAAACTTTATTGATTTTTTTATCAGAGTAAAATCGACCATTACCAACTCACTTCATTGTTTTCTATTTATTTAGCACTTAAACGTCCCGTATCAATGCTTGGCAATTATGGCATCCCTAGTCATAGCCCAGCGCGCCTTCTGGTCAGCGATTATTCCTATGCTGTGCAATACGGTTTTTTTTTTTTTTTTTTGGATTTGCGATTTCGGAGGCATTTCGGATAACCCGGGTTTTGGTTAACCCGAGTTCGGTTAATAGGGGTTTTACTGCAGAACGGAATAATTTCTTGAAATGCGATGTCTCGTGCGATTAAATATACATTTTGAATTAGACTTACGTCTCTCCATAGTGGTCTAATGGGGTGTCGGGGAAGGAAAAAATTATGACGATTTTCGTGGTATTATTAAACAAATAACATAAGAGTTCGTTTTAGTTTCATTTAACAGAAACAGGTTGAAAGAGAAGATTGCAGAAAGAATTTTAGAATTTGGAATTATGATTTAGTCACAGTCGAGCTGCAAAGTTGGTAAAAATCACTAAAAATTTTGATAACGTCACAGCGACCAAAGCGCGCGCACGCAGACTAAGCAATTCATTCATCGATCACGCGAAATATTACTCAAGAATTGTTGAATTGCGTCGAATTTCGTGCTAAAATCAAACGCTTATAGCTCCGCAGCCAAATAACATAGAGAGTTGGTTTTAAATTCATTTAACAGAGAAATGTGGACATCAAAGATAGCAAAAATAATTTTAGTATTTGGAATTACGGTTCAGCCGAGCTTCAAAGTTGGTGAAAATCACGAAAACATTTGATGACATCACAGCGACCAATGCGCGCACGCAAACTAAGGTAATTCATTCATCGATCGGGCGAAGTATTACTCAAGAATTGTTAAATTACGTCGAATTTCGTTCTAAAGTTAAACGCTTATAGCTACGCAACCAAATTACATAGAGAGTTGGTTTTAGTTTCATTTAACAGAGAAAGGTAGATATGAAAGATTGAAAAAAATAATAGAATTTGTATGTATGGTTTAGTCACAGTAAAGTTGAAAAGTTGGTAAAAATCATGAAAGATTTTACATAGATAGAGTCACATAGTCACAATAAACTAATAGTCATTATAGACTATAGAGTTAATAGTCACATAGAGCTACTTTAGTGACAGAAAGTCACAGTTGAGTAAGGTAAGTAAATCTACGCCCCTCAATCCCCGTGGCCCTTCCGCAGAGACAGCCTCCCGTCGATTTCTTATCTTTAACTACAATCGCTCCGGCTCGACGGACCAAAAATGTTTATTTGAGAGCTTTTATGATGATTACACCGCGAATAATTTACAGAATCTTTGAACACATCTTTGCGATGTGGTTGAATGCGAAGACCAAACAACCAGTGATCGCAAGTGAAATGCAGACGCACTGGGGTCGACAACTATATTATAATATTGTACTGTCATCGGAAACAACTATACAAAATTTTACAATTCTAGAGCATCAGGAAGTGAGTGAAAATCAATTACAAAATTTCATCTTTACAGACAGGAAACATGAAAGAAGTCAACTTAAACAACAGCTTGAAAAGTATTGAGTAAGAAGGCATGTAAATTTTTATTCGTGTGAATAATGGAAATAACAGTGTAAAAACCTGTTTCGTATAAATTTCTTAAATCCTGCTAATTAAAATTGTTTTAGCTGAAATCTCTTGGAATTAAAATTTAATTTTAAGCGATAGATGAAATGGTAAATATATTCTGAAAATATTTCAAAATTGTGTTATCATCGGGAACAGGCAACTATACAAAATTTCAGAACGCTAATAATACATCAGGAAGCGAGTCAAAATCAAGTACAAAATTGCATCTTTACAGACAGGAAAATTATAGGAGTCAAATTAAAGAAAAGCGTGAAAAATATATAGTAAGACGTCAGGTAAATTTTTTATTGATCTGAATAATGGGCAATACACTGTAAAAAGCTGCTTCGTGTAGATTTCTTATATCCTGCTAACTAAGCTGTATACACTTAAACTTCATGCATTTATTGATAGCATTCTTCCCGTATCAGCATTCATTAGTTGCCATTAAACAATTTCCTAAAATTGAAAAACTTTGCAAAGTGAAATTTGTTGTATAATTATTCGGCATTCTTCTTTCGTTCTCCGGATGAGTAACTTCCCAACTTTTTTTTGCATTTAATTAAATTCGGGCTCCAAACTTCCTTTAATTTCCATATTAAGTTTGCTTTACGAAGAACTAATGAATTTCCCAGCAAGCTTAGATGCTTGCTGCCAAATGCAAAAAAAGCACAGAATCACACCTGGTGATTAATTACATTTTCTCTTATCTTTGGCACAGCGAAATGTGAGGATGTTTAAATGTTACTAATTCAATAACGTCGCATCGCGTGTAAAGTAATTTGTTTCTGTAACATCCATTGTCGCGAAACGTTTGGGAAAAAGATATATATTAAATATCTAAAGTAAGATTATATTCATCAGAATTTATGGCTATCATTCGTATATATATAATATCGTTTGGTGAATGTTTTGATTGATTATTTGATTGATTGATAAAAGTGGTTTTTTCGGAAGCGATTTTCGGTTGCAAAGGCTATTATTTCCTATTCATTCCGATATCCGTTTCAACCGGCTTAAACAATTAAAGGAAAATTGCCATCAAAAGATAGACTAGAACTATTGACGATCTAATTCGGTCCAAAAAAAATGGCGCTCTACCTAGTAAAGCTGCCATCTTCTTTCCTTGGTGTATCAAATCTTTTTCTGTTTGCTTGTATAAACAAACAAGATACAAATGCCACCTTTAGGGCAATAATTCAGTGAGTTAGTGACGAATATTTAGTGAATGGATTGAATAAATTGATTATGTATTTGTTTAAGACTGATCACATTTTTGCTATTTTCAAATTATATCAACATATTATTATCCCTTCAACCTTAATGCGTTGTTGTGGAGATTAGGTTTCTATGTTGTCTTTCTAACGGGAAAACAAGTGAGGACATATTTTAGCCATGAGGCTTATGAATAAATTTAATTTCAATTGATGTGTTTATGTTTACTTTGATTGTAAAATGCAAAAAAGGAGCGGAATCACACCTAGTGATTAATTACATTTTCTCTTATCTTTAGAACATCTAAATGTGAGGATGTTTAAAGGTTACTAATTCAATAACGTCGCGTGTAAAGTCATTTGCTTCTGTATCATCCATTGTCGCGAAAAGTTTGGGGAAAATGTAAATATAAAATATCTAAAGTAAGATTAGATTCATTAGAATTCATTGCTATCTTTCGTATATATATATATATATATATATATATATATATATATATATATATATATATATATATATTATCGTTTGGTGAATCAATTCTTTTTCTGTTTGCTTGTATAAACAAACAAGATCTAAATGCCATTTTTAGGATAATAATTCAGTGAGTTAGTGACAAATATTTGGTGAATCTATTGAAATAATTGATTATTTATTCTTCTTCATATTTTTACATTAAATAAGCATACCAGCCGCCTTCGGCGACCATCTTGTTCGCCGGGAATATGATTTCACTTGAATCTTGCATCATTTTATATTCATGGTTCTCTTAATAACGTAATTTTAAATTTCAGATTGTGGTAGATATTTAACCCATGTTCTCTTAGTGGCCTTGCACCTGATCTGTTCATTGTCTACAGAAATTTTCCTAATGAAGTAAAATAACTGACTATTCATGTAACCTCTAATTACATGTTGTCGGCACTATCCTAACTTTCTTATTCCTCTTGTAAAATATGCATTTGATTTCAACATTAAAATGACGCAGCACATTTTATGGCCAGCGGCATGTTAGCTGGATTAAAGCATGCAGAGAAAAGAATGAGAATATAGCAACCATAACCATTCAGCTTACTGGATATATTTGTTAATGTAAGCGAAACAATATCTCGGAGAGCTTGATTTACAGATTTCACAAAAATTTTGATGAAATAAAAATATGAAAGCAAAATGTATTATGATATTATTTCAGACTACAACAATGAAAGAGAAATATGCAATTAAATATTCGTTTGAATGAAACCTGTCTTAATTGTGTTGCAACAATGAAAAGTATTGTTGTAAATGATGCCAAAAAATATTTTTTTAAATTTATTAAAATTCGAGAAAACATTATATGGCAACTTAATTGATATCACTGAATTGGTAATTTTGCGCACCTTCAGATGGCGTATAAATTATTTTTGCGCTGTAATATTTTCGGAAGTTATTAAGGAAGAAGGCCAAAATTTTGCTTAATTTTTAATTAATAAAAATTCTAGTTAAATTTCAAAAAAGGGCTCCGAGGTGCACATTCCCACCCTCCAAAGTATGTTTGTACAAAATTTAGTAGTTCTAAGTCCAGCGGTCTGACCTGTAGAGCGCCAACACACACGCAGACAGACAGATACACACATTCTCCTTTATTATTAATAGAGATTAATATTCTTGAAACCTTAATGTGTTGTTGTAGGCCCTATGCAGATTCAGGGAAGAAATATTTTTGCCTTGAAGCTTACGAATAAATTTAATTTCTGCTGATGTGTTTATGTTTATTTTGCATACATTCTAGTAGTCACTAGAATGTACACAATATTGGTCACCAGAATGTATAAGATATTGGTCACTAGAATGTATACATATTGGTTGCATTCCATTAAAAGCTTTCGTCGAATGCTCGAAAAGCACTAATTTATGAACAGAATTGGGACAGTGTTTGTTAATTTTCGTGTATATTTTTATGAATAGTATTTTGCTTCATTTTTCCCACCGGCTCCCATATGCCTGACTTTTGTATCAAAATGTTTTAAATAAACCATTCTCTTTCTTTTTGTAACAAGAAAATTTTTAGATATCTAAAAGCAAGATTAGATTCATTAGAATTTATTGCTATCTTTCGCAAAATATCATTTGATGACAATTTCTTTTTTTATTTCCTTGTATAAACAAATAAGGTAAAGATGGTACCTTTAGAACAATAATTAAGTATGTTATTGACGAATGTTACTTGAAAGTGATGATATATTGTTTATATCAACATATCAATATCCCTTTAACCATATTCTGTTGTTGTAGAGACTGGATTCTTGTGTTAGCTTTCCAATAGGAAATCCAGGGAGGAAATATTTTTGCCATAAGGCTTACGAATAAATTTGATTTCTGATGATGTGTTTATACTTACTTTGTTTACATTCTAGGAGTTACTAGAACAACTTAGTTGCATACCAGCTAAAAGCTTTATTCTATTTCTCGGAAAGCACTAATTTGTGGATGGTATTGTTACATTGCTTATTACTTTTCTTGTATCTTTTCATAAATTTTCAAACTATTTGCTTTATTTTTTTCCATTGGTTCCCATGTACACGACCTTTGCCCCAATAAGTTTTAAAAGAACCATTCTCTTCTGTTTTATGTCAAGAAAATTTTAGATATCTAAAGCAAGATTGGATTCACCAGAATTGCTATCTTTCGCAGAATATCATTTCATGACCGTTTCTATGTTTTATTTCCTTGTATAATAGATCAGTCAACGAAGGTCAAAAATCGCTGATTAGAAAAAAAAGTGGTGTAGTTTTGAAATTCAGCACAGTTGTTGGGCATAGTGTCCTAAACGGCATACTAAAAGTCCCCGCCATAGGGGGGCGCGGAGGGTACAAGGGAGTTTAAAGGGGGCGTTTTCAGTGTATCTAAATTATCTCGTAAAACTATGGTTTCTAGCGAAAAACACTCAATTACAAAATTAAACTAAATTAAATTTCCTACAAAAAAAGTCCTACATTACCTTCGTAGCATTAATAGTTTAGAAGATACGGGGGGGGGGGTTAAAAGTAAATATTTCTAAAATTCTTTATTGTAATGGTAAAATCAATTAATAGCGCTGAAGCAACGATTCTCCGAAAAACTTCATGCCTATATAATAATTATACAAGGGTAGTATTGTATGTGTCGGAGCGGAGGGGAGACAAACCTATGTGATGAATAATTATGCTCCCTTCCTCCCCTCACATGCGTTCCTCTTCACAAGTTTCCTTCTACACTTAGTCCTGTTAACGAATTGTAAATTTAAAAAATGGTATAGTTTTGAAATTCGGCACAATTGTTGGGGAGATTACCCTAAACGACATATTAAATGTCCCCGCCGGTGGAGGGTGAACGCGGGTTCAAAGGGACGGATTTCTCAGTTTTTCTTAACTATCTCGAAAACCATAGATTTTAGTAAAAAACTCTTCATTACAAAATTAAACTTCATTAAATTTCCTACAAAAATAGTCCTACATATTTTTCGTAGGATGGATAGTTAGGATTTATAGGGATATGAAAAAGTGCCTAATTACAATAATTGAGTGAAAATGTTAGTTTTATTTTTAATAAATAAAATTTTTATTTCAAAATGGCGGATATCTATTACAATATATTTATAACATAATATTATATATATATACACATAAATATATGCATAACACATTTTTAAACTTGTTCGTAATTAAATTTCATCATATTTTTCTACTTTTTGATCAAGTTCGAATTCTTCTTCTAGACGGGCATCATTAGTGTAGGTACCATCGCAGGTGCTACAAATAGAAACACATTGCTACACGAGTGATGCTCCACCGTCATATGGTTGGAGGAATTAAGGATAGAACAGCTTTGATCTTGGTTGATGATTAGAAATGCTGTATCCCAGCTAAAAAAAATCTGCAAAAAATCTTTAAAAATCTGAAGGTATTTGGGGCATGTTTTCTTCAGATTTTCTGCAGAAAAAAATGTGGAATATCTGAAAAAACTATGTTCCAAATACCTTCAGATTTTCTGCAGAAAAAAAATGTAGTGTATCTGAAGAAAAATATGTTCTAAATACCTTCAGATTTTTCTGCTGCCAAGGCTTAATTATTAATTTCAATTAATGTACTTAATCTAATTTGTAATTCTACATACTTGTACGATTCAGATTGTGACAAAACTTCAAACTCATTCTGGTCGAGATTCGAACCCGCGTTCGTAGGGATGGCAGGCAGGAACGCTAACCATAAGGCCATACCGGACTACACGAGATGGGCGTAAAGTAATCTATTTGAGTTTTAGCGTCACCATAGCTCTAGTGGCGCCATTTAGTGGTGTAAAAATCGACCATGGTCAGAATACGTATTTCAAAGTCGTAGAGATGAATAATAGATGAGATTAGTAATATTTTTGTTCAATAATTTAGATTCTCTGTTTCAATAAATTCGTTTCAACCATTTATATTTCTGATAATCCTTCTTTCCATACAAAGGGCGCAAGCTCCACTTTTTTGGAGGAAAATACCTAGTCAGAAAGACAGTTGGAAAACTAATTGGAAATTAATTACATTATGGTAGAAAAGTTTAAAATAGTAAAACCTCAAATATTTATTTTAAAGATTAATTTAGAATTCATTTTTTCAGTGGCATATTTAAAAAAATTTAGTGTCTAAGACAATTTTCGATTGGGAAATTTTTTTCTGCTGATTCATTCCTTTTCTATACAAGTATATGGCCGATATCACTAATTCAAAAAGGAACTGATGAAACTCCTGTCTGCTGTAAAATTAAACAATAATGATAATTGCTTTCCAATTTTGTTTTATGTCCTTTGGGAAATAAAGCTTCAATATTAGAGAATATGGTGCAAAATATGTATTTAGAGAAAAGCAGATATTATGAAATTGCAGTTAAATCTTTAAAAAATTAACAGATTATTGGTCGATTTTAATGATGCTGTGAAAATCTGCTAAATACCTGCAAATTGAATTGAAGACAAAATGCCGATTTTTTGCTGTCTTAAAAAATCTACAGGATATTTAAAGAAAAAATAAAAAGAAATTTTTTTGCAGATCTTATGCAGATTAAACTGAAGAAAAAAATGCTGATTTTTTAGTCTTCACAAAATCTGCAGAAATCTTTAAAAAAACTTCAAAAAAAATTTTTCTGCAGATTTTTTTTAGCTGGGATATCTATGGTTATTCAAATTATGTCCATTAGCTGGGGCTTTGTATATGGCTTGGAACACCATCTCTCACCAGCTTGTGAGATTACATGTGGTGTTGATGAGGGGTTGTAAAAGATGCCAGCTATGTTTTTCATCTGTCTCAATGGATTTTTGAACAATGTAACTATAGTGCTTTGCTTTTTCTATAAATAGCTGATGTTATGTCGCAGCCACTGAATGCATGGAGAAGGAGGATGGTTTGGGAAAAAGAAAGTTCTTTTGCAGCTTCCTTATAGAAAATAATTTAGCTTCGATTTTTCCCTTGCCAGGCTTCATAAAATAAATGCTACTTTTTGTGTGTGCCAAAGCAATCAGTAACACGACTAGGTTTACGTCTTGCCCTGTTATAGCAACAATGGGATGAGAAGTTGTTTTCCCTAACCCACATCTCACAATAAAAGTTTCAGCATCTCCTGTAGCGACTCGTTTCAATTCCTTTAGAAGCCATTAAATGTGTTAGTAATTGAATAAACCTGGTCTTATTCCTTCCATTGACAAGAAAATTATCCTGTTGAACTGTGACAGACTGGTTGCTAGCTTTTAAGTTAAACTCAACACAGATATGGAGATATAGATTTATCTAAATACCCTCAATTAGAGCGTTAACAGAACCAAGAGATTGAGTAGAATTTATCTTGTGGAAGGGAACGCGCGCGGACGAGAGGGAAGGCATAGAGTACGATTATTCATTAAATAAATTTGTCACACAACCGCCCTGACACACCACTACTCTCGACAAATACAATACTACCCTTGTATAATTATTATAAAGGCATAAGGTTTTTCTGAGGGTTGCTGCTTCAGCACTTTTTATTGATTCTACCATAACAATAAGGAATTTTAGAAATATTCCTTTTAAATCCGCCTGCATCTTCTAAACTATTGATGCTACAAAAAAAAATTAGGACTATTTTTGTAGAAAATTTAATGTAGTTTAATTTTCCAGTTAAAAGTTTTCCGCTAAAACCCATAGTTTTCGAGGTATTTAAGAAAAACTGAGAAATCCCCTTTGACCCCCTATAACCCCACGCACCCCCAACCGGCGTGGACTTTTAGTATGTCGTTTAGGACACTCTCCCCAACAACTGTGCCGAATTTCAAAACTACAACTTTTTAAAAATTTACAATTCGTTGACTGGATCAAGAGTAGAAGGAAACTTGTGAAGGGGAACGGATGTGAGAGTTGTTGATTCAGCACTTTTAATTGATTTTACCATTACAATAAGGAATTTTGGAAATATGCACATTTAAATCTCCCTGTATCTCCTAAATTATTGATACTAAAAATGTAATGTGGGACTTTTTTATAGGAAATTTCATGTTGTTTAATTTTGTAATTGAATGTTTTTCGCTAGAACCCATAGTTTTCGATATATTTAAGAAAAACTGAAAACGCCCCCTTTAATCCCCCTTGTATACCCTGCGCATCCCCATCAGTGGGGACTTAATTATGTCGTTTAGGACACTACCCCCAACAACTGTACCAAATTTCAAAACTACATCTTTTTTTCAATTTTTCCTTCGTTGACTGGACTATAAGCAAATAAGATAGAGATGGTACCTTTAGGACAATTATTAATTGAGTTATTGACGAATATTACTAGAAAGTGCAGATGTAATTGATTATTTCATTTGTTAAGGGCTGATTATTCTTAATATTTTTACATTATATGAACATATTAATATCCTTGCAACCTTAATGTGTTGTTGCAGAGACTAGGTTCCTATGTTATCTTTCTAATAAATATTTTTGTCATAAGGCTTACGAATAAATATTTTTGTCATGAGGCTTACGAATAAATTTAATTTCTATTGAAGTGTGTGTGTTTACTTTGCTTTCATTCTAGGAGTTACTGGAATAACTTGGTTGCATACCAGCTAAAACCTTTCTTCTAATGCTCGGAAATCACTGACTGTGGACGGTACTGTCACATTGTTTGTTACTTTTCTTGTATAATTTTATAAATGGTTTATTGTATTATTTTTCCCAGCAGCTTCCATATGACTTCAGTTTGCCCCAATTTCTTTTAATTTGACAATTTTCCTTCTTCTATATCAATAAAATTACCAAATATCTAATCAAGATTAGATTCTTTAGAAATTATGACTATCCTTTGCAAAATATCTGTCGGTGAATCAAATCTTTTCCTGTTTGCTGGTATAAACGAACAAATAAAAATGCTACCCTTAAAGCAATAATTCTGTAAATAAATGACGAATATTACTGAATGTGCAGAAATAATTGATTATTTAACTGCTAAAGACTAATTAATATTCGTATTTTCACACTCAACATACTGTAATATTCTTGCATCCACAGCGTATCATTGTGAGAACATTGTGATTGGTGAGTCTAGAAAATAAACTATGTAAGAGAAACACATAATTAAGTATTTGTTTAAATACTGAAAACGGTTTGAATTTCATTGCAAAAATGAAAAGTATTGCTGTAAATTAAGCTTAAAAAAATTTTTTTACGAATTTTTTAAATTTGCAGAAAAAAATTGTATGGCAACTTAATTAATTTCATCGAAAAGACAGCTTTTTTGCATTCTCAGATGGTTCGAAAATAATTTTTGTACTATATTATTTTCATAAATTATCACGGAAGAACAAGAAAATTTCCCTTAATTTTTAATTAATTAAAATTTCAGAAAACGGACCCCAGGATCACATTCCTTCCCTCCAAAGTACTTTTACACACACACATTCTTCTTTATTATTTGTAGATATAAATTATTTTCTAAGTCATTAACGTTAATTTTTCAAGTCTTATTAAAAATGTTGAATTTCAATTAAAATAAAAGTTTGCTACTTTGTTAAACTTTTTAACCTTAATTTGGAATACAAAATTTTTTAAAAAAACATATTTTATTTTGATCCCACACCTGTTAATCGTCATTATTTTCGATATTTCGATATGTATCAATGCACCCCTTGTATGGGGCAGATCGATACAAATCCATTTTTAGTGAAAAAAGTGTGATAAGTATTTTATTATTTCATTTAAGTCCAAAACTTGACTGAAAGCCTATATTAGATTAACAAATGGATAAATATAGCATATTAATTCCAATTATTACCTTTGGTAAAATCATTTTTTATCTTTCCAAAAAAAAGTTTATCAATGTCCTCGCAATCCCCCTATGGGTTTTTGATGACGATGCACATTTTTATATTTTCAGGATTGTAATTAAATATTGATTCCGTACCAGTGATGTCATCTGATGGTGTGTTTGAGAAGCAATTCATCTCAAGATTGAAAACTGAAAAATAATTAAAAGAAAAAATTACGCTGCTTTTAGTGCATTAATAAAGTTGTATCCTTCTTATCTTAAAAATTTGATCATTTTATTCTTGTATTTTTATTGTTGTGGACTGACGTGGACGTTGGCGGATTTTATTGTTTTCTGGACTGGTGAGAGACTATGGGGTCTGCTTGTGATGCTCTTTTGTGGGAATTTTAATGATACTTTACAAAAAATTTTATTGTCTCCTTCTTTCTACTAGTGTGTTGTGCTGAACTTGTGCTTGTGTTTTGCTCATTTAGATGTATGCTCCTCCTTTTGAGTGTTTTGAATATTTTTAATGTTGGTTCCAGTTCTGGTGATCAAAATCACACAAAATTCAATTAATTTATGATTCTCTCCAAGTGTAATATCTATTCAGTAACGTGAAGGGGGTAGAGGATACCTCAAAATGCCCTACTTCATCATTGACTCAGATCAGAAAGTTTCAAATGATATTCCAGGCATAAAGGCTCATCAATAAACATTTATTTCACATTTTAACAAGGCATATTGTGCAAAAAATGAAATTGTCGGTTAGAACATTAAAAACATTTAAACAAAATGAATCTGCAGAAAGATACATCTCGTATCAAAAAGTTACCATGCACACAAGTATACTTGGCGAGAAGAGGAACACGTTCAGTGACAGGCACATCTGGATTCTGTGTAGTTAATGATTAACAAGCAGCATCTAATTGCAGACGGTGGAAATCTAAACCAGTCGGGAAGGCTCTATACTCCGCTTAGGCCAGATGGCTAACACCGTCTGTTGTACTGATGTAGATCCAACCACAGAGGCTCGTACTTCACTAAGGTTAGTTGGCTTATACTGCGTTGCTGCCCTCTGTCTCTGCGATGGAATTGGAAAATGTACTCTTATAAATACCTTGACCAATAGTGCGCGCGCATTATTATTTTCGCACCATCTTAGTATCTTGCATTGAAAAACTACTTGCCGCCTCATGGCAAGGTGCGAGATGAAAATGCAAGTGTCAAGGAAAAAGGTTCGAGAGGCCGCCACAAGCGTATTGGGTTTTTTGTGAGTGTGTGTGTTTTGGATTACTTTATTTGTTTGTTGCTGTCCCTTTTTTGCAATGTTTGTAACAATCTGTGCTGTGTTTGTGATGCTTTTGTGTATGCCATTCATATTGATATTCTTGTATTGCCTTTATATTTCCCCGCCTGTCTGTTAAAGGCCTTACACCCTTTCGGTTAGGCCGACCGGTGTGGGTTTTAAATAAAAAAAATAATAAAGTTGTGTTTTTGAAAGCCGTTTTAGTGAAATTTATTACATTATATCAGCTTATTACATTAAAATCACTGCAACTTTAACGTGCTATTGTGAAAACGGGATTTCTATGTTATCGTTACAATATCATATTCGGGGATAAAATCTTATTGTCATGAGGCATAAGAGAAAATTCAATTTCTGTTGATATGTTTGCTTTGTTTATATTCTAAGAGTTTACAGAACTATTTTGTTGCATTCCAGTTAAAAAACTTTTCGTATTTTCTTCCATTTCCTTTCATTTTGGAGATCTTCCAGTTTTCTAGTCTGGGTTTAAATTTCTATTCTACATGCATTCAGACTTGACCAGTAATATAATTACTAAGTATTTATTTATTAAGTATATTAAGATAATTTTAATAATACTTAGAATTCTCCAAACTGTAAATGCGGACAGCTAAGAAATTTTTGACATGTTTTTATGTGCATATGCGCTGTGAAATATGATCTAAAAAAGTTAGTTGAGTCAGTCGAAATTTTTTACTCCAAACAATGGTGTAAATTTATGTGAAGTCAGTGTCATATGACAAGCAAAACAGCGCACGTCATTTTACATACAACTGCATGATTTAATGCGAATATGTCTGTCATTTACAGGTAATAATTCCTTTCATTTGATTATAAGATATAAATTAGTACTTTTGTGCAAATAAGTTACACAAAGCAAACATTTGAGTGAAATACAATATATTTTGTATTGAACATGCAGTGAAGTGTAATGTTATTTTACATTATTAATTTCGTTTATATATAAAACATTTCAGTATTGCAAATTTAGAAATTACATCGTTAACAAATTGAAAAAATAACGAACTTGAAACAGAATACAATTAGAATTTTTTGTAACAAAATATTTCGATAACATTTAAAAGGCTTCTTAAATTCCATAAGACAAGTACTCGCTATAGAAACTAGGCCATTAAAGAATAAGTTAAGAATTATTATCCATTAAAGAATTTAACTTAAAAAGGATCTCAAAATATTGAGAATATATTTTTTTGAAATTTATTTATTGATTCTATTCTTTAGAATTTTACAGAAGTTATTAGTTTTCTCTTCTATAGGATTTTTAGAACTATTATTTAGTGTAATTCATAACGGTTTTGTGTAGCCATTAAAGAATTTGTTGTAAAAATTTTTCTCAAACTATTTCGTAATAGTCAATATTATATTAATAATTTCGTATTATAATTAATAAATGGTATCAAAATATTTCGAGGAGTAATTTTTATAGAAGGCATCATTGATTATATTCTTTAGAATTTAACAAAATTTATCCATGCTGTGTTATAGAATTTACATAACTTATTATTTATTGATACTATTTATACTATTGATACTATTTATTGATATTATTTATTTATATTATCCAGAAGTTTAATATAACTTTAAAACAAGCAACGAAATAAAGGTATTAAAATTTTGAGAAGAGCAACTTTTATAGAATGTGTTACTGATTGTATTATTGATAGAATTCTAGATAATTTATTCTTTACCTTGCACCACAGAATTTTTAAATATTATTTATTTAATGTAATACATAGAATGCAATTAATAGTGTGACATTACATTTATAAGTCGAAAGTACACTGTGGTTATGTCAACTAACTGCAAGATCACTTGCGTTCCTCTGTAGCGTCACTTTTTTTGCTTCCTACAGGATACTGACTGTATTCTAAAATTAAACTGCTCTGGGCCTTTCACGTGTACTTTAATCAATTCAGTTTAATCTATATACAGAGAAACTTGTGTATAAAGATACATTCTATACCGATAAACCTGCGTACAACGATATTTTCTTTGGTCTAGGCGGAATTCCTATTTACGCAATGCACTATTTTAAAGCTGACTACATCGATAATCACTTTTTAAACGCATCTATCTATGACGAAAATTTTACTCTTTAGAAAACGTGTACAATTTTTTTGTTTCGATAACGACACCCCATGGTACAGAATGTGAGATAATAAGATAATAGGTGAGATTGGGGTAGAATGTAGCAAGGAGATCGTGTGTGGAGGGGGGCGAGTGATTAGAATGTCCACAGATGTTTGATGCCTCTGTCTCCGGCTTAGCACTGTGAAACCTATTCATTCGCAATTAGTACTTAAGACTGACCACTTGTTCATTAACCCGGGAGGACGCGCGGGGTCATTTTATGACCACAAGCCATTGGAAAACTCAGATTTCTAGAAAACTAGCCACCTGTTCATTCCTTTCTTATCAGTAGCTGAGTTAGTCACCCCCTCTGCCTTTTCTGAGTATTTATAAAGTATTTCCGGAATTTTTCGTCACCTAATGCACGTTTGGTCAGTTATTGGGATTGTTAAATGACTCCACGCGTCTTTCCGTTTGATCTACAGATTAGTTATTAAACGTAGCTGATAATAACGGTCAGCTCGTTATTTTCCTGGCTGAAATGAAGTATTTAACTGTTTCTCACAATGCCGACTCCATAATAAAAAGAAATGGAGTGTTTACGTGAACTTCTTGCTAAATTTGAAATTGATGAAGATCCAGACTTTGATAATGAAGACAGTGGACCTGAGGTTGTTTTAGAAGAGATTTTTTTCAGATCATGAAAATTTCTGCGAACATGATACGGAATCGGAAGAGGACGGAGATTCTGGAAATGAAGAAGTGAATAACTTGGAATTTGTTTTCATCAAAATAGGGCATTGAGTGGAGAAAGACAAAATTCAGGTAAAATATTTGTTGTCATAATATTATGTCGCGCTTACCTGGAACAAAAGGACCAGAAAAAGATGTGACAAGCCCTGTGAAGAGTTGAGAGTTATTCATCAACGATAACATGATACATTTAATTGTAGAGTGAACAAATATATTTATCGAGAAATGTGCACCACATACTGGATACTGGAGTAGTTTTGATTTGCGCTAATCAATGTATTGTTAATGTCTAAAAGTCAAAAGCGCTATTTTTCCAACTGAAAATATAATGATTTTAACAGAGCAGGGTTGAATTTTAGTTTGGGGTCATCGCGTCTTAGCGTTCACTAAAGAGGCGCGTTCTCTCGGGTTAAGGTTCGTTTCTGATTTGTTAAAGCCTTGAATCTAAGATGGCATGACCTAAAATTGGCATTATTATGCAATAAAATAGAAATGTGCACCACATTTTTCACGTGAAAGAGATGCGCGAAAATGAACCTCTAGAAATCCGTGCTTTATTAGTGGAAAATAATGGAGTAGATTTTATTTGCGTTAATCAATGTATTATTAATGTCTAAAAGTCAAAAGCGTTATTTTTCCAACTGAAAATATAATGATTTTAACAGCGCAGGGTTGAATTTTAGTTTGGGGTCATCCAATGACCCCCGCGCGTCTTAGCGTTCACTAAAGAGTTGCGCGTTCTCTCTGGTTAAGGTTCGTTTTTGATTTGTTAAAGCCTTGAATCTAAGATGGCATGACCTAAAATTGGTATTATTATGCAATACAATTATGCTTATATCACCGTTTTATGCATACTTTTATTGTTAGCAAAAATATCAACCACAATTTTGACATTGAAGTAATTAAAAAAGTTTAAACAATTAAAAATTTATAAGTTACAATTTCATATCAGCAAGTATTTAATAGATGAATCAATAGTGCAATAAAATTAGTTAGTATATTTTTGCATGTACATACATAAACATTGGCAGCGCAATTGCTCAAACTGTCTATAACGATATTTTTCTTTGGTCCCTACAATATCGTTATAACTGTAATTTATCGTTTTACTGTAATTTAATATCCAGTTTAATGTATAGAATTTAACAATTTGTATGCATTAGATAGAATTGATTATATACTCTGAAGATTGCTATTCGTCTTTATTTTAACATGCTAATATTTATAGACTATATACTATCTATACATTGTGTCGTGCAAAATTCGTTCAAAACGTTTTGCAGGGCAGACTTTCGGACCTGGAATTATCAAATTTATATCGTACTTACTTCTTGGTTAGTAGGTGCTCACTAAGAAAGGGGTTACCAAAGTTTTAATCATATTTTTACTTAATTAGATATTAATCGACATTTTAGCGTTTTTCCTCGATAACTTTGGAGCGTATTATCGCAGAAAAGAAACATTTTACACCACTTTAAAATTTAAAAAAAAACTACATTTCATTGATTCTAATTTTATTTCCAAGTAATATTTTCTTTATTCCTTATAATTTTTATTTCAAAATTAGTTTTAAATTCAATTTTGTAGCAATGCATGTCCTTTAATTAACTGTCAACAACAAAATATCAAGATTGGGAATAATAAGTGCGAATAGTTAATTAGTCCGCGTGAGAGTAAGCAAAAATAAATATTAGATTTTTCATTTTATTCTAAATACAATTACTACTTCACAAATCAAATTTAATTGTAAAGTATCACTACTTTATAAATTAGCATGCAATTTTTAAAAATTTAATTTAATTTTTAAAAATTGCATGTTTTTTAATATGATAATGTTCTCAGTCTGGCATTCTCTCTGTAAATAGCGTGCTGCAAAAATCGTTACGCGTAGGATGCAACAACTGATGCAATAAAGACTGCCCAATCAAGACTAAAACATTACTATGATACAATGTTTTGGACTAGAGGTGCAAGTCTCCTTTAATTTTATTTATCCTAATCACCTAATTAGTATCAGGAAATAAATAGCTGAAATACATCGACGTATTTCAGCATTTCTCATCCTGAAACCGGCAATTCGCTTGCACATTCTTCTTAATTTTCTAACTTAATTGCAATAACAAATTGCACGAATCGGCTAAAATTATCCGCATTGACTTATATAATCGTTCGATCTTTCAGTAAATATCCTCATTGTGGATAAATAAAGCAGTGCTCTTTAAATCAAATTAATGCGTTAACCTAATTGGGTCGACACGTGAAGTTAAATTAGCCTAAGATTACAGCTCCACGTTATACTCTTTCGTTGAATTCCATTTAGAATGTTTGAAATAGTTCCCGCCTATTCATTCACTAAAGACAGAAACAAATGCCGAACGAATACTATGAATTTAAATTCTAACTATTTGTAATACATTGTATCAAACCAGTTAGTCGCTGGAGAGAGTTTATCTCTGCGAAGACCTGCAACTGTGTCCTTATGAATCAAGATTTATACTCTGCTGTAACAGTTTGGATGTTTGTATGAGCAGTTATGATATGCATCGTTAATTTTGTCAGTACATTGACCAAGCTGACCACATCACTGGTCAACTATGGCTTCGTATCATTTAGTAAACTCCTGGAAACTGTAGGCCTACAAGGAAATGCTGCGTTGTGTGTTCTAGCCTGAGGACTGTCTTGTGGTTTGGTTAATTAGTAAAACTAAGTAGATTATATAGCTTCAACTAAAGCGCATACCGCATCATTCAAACATTTTAGAAGACAGAGATATTAAATTATTATAATCATTAAATAATTTCGTGAATCATTTTGATTAAACAATTATATTAATTAAGTAATATTTCGAGTTAAAGTGAGGCAAGTCATGAGATTCATTTGTGAGAATACAGGCCTCAAAGTTGATTATCTGCATTTAAAATAACAGTGGATTTTCCATTGTTCTTGCTGCCCGATGGATACAAATTCAACTATCATTATTACACAGAAAATATTATAACATTTCGACACTACGGTCGCAATGTCAGAGCAAAATGGACAAAACATAGACTTAGTTCACTTTCATTCTGAGCCGTATTTTTAACCATATACTGCGTAACGATTCAAATTTGCACCAATAGCATTTTTTCGGACTTTTTATTTTTTAATTTATTTTCAAAAATTTAGGCATTAGTTTAAAAAATTTCATTGCTAATCCTTTTTTTTTCACTTTAAAAGTTTAGTTATATTAACGTCACGTTTTGAAGTTATACGAGGACTATTTTGGGACGGACCTTGTAATTTTGAACAGCGGTCAGATGACGAGGACGACATCTGGGTTGGCACCCCTCTCTCCAAGCTTCCGCACCACACCACCGGGAGGACGTTTGACCCCCTGTATGATTTAACATGCAACAGTCCCGATACAACGGATCTTCAGTGGAATCGGTTTTCACACCTGGAACCCACCGGCTCCATAGCAGGCACCTTACCACTAGGTCACCGCGGCCTCTTTTTACTTAAAGAAGGAAACAATTTTAGTGATGAAATTCTTTTAAATGATTAATAATTTAATCTATTAATTTTAATTAAATATTAAGTTCAAAACAAAAGTTTTAAATCATTTTCCCTGTATTTATTATGCTAATTTATCTAGAGGGAAACAACATTTTAGAAAAAAAATCATCCAATGTTGAATTGAAACGGTATCCTTAGTGCAACTCTCCAAGAATTGAAATTCTGTAAAACATGGATGAATTTTCATTTATCGTGCATAATGTTGTTTTGCATATAACAAGCAAAAATAACAATTGTTAAATTTTCCTATACGAAATATCGAAAGAGAAAATATTGTAATCTTAATATAAATAAAAGTCATTGTGGGTGTGCATGTTTGTATGTATGTATGTTCCACACCTCCTACTACCACGGCACTGATTTCAACCAAACTCTGTACACTTATTGATTAAGACAAGGGGAGATTACTGTCAACGTTTCAAAGTGCAAATGTTAATTAAACAGTCAGTTAATTAGAAAATAACCGAAACCGTTTTTCCACAGTAACTTCGGAGCAAATTAGCTCTCTTAAATTCTTTTTCTTTCATCTTAAAGTTCAAACTTTTACCTTTATAATGATACCAATTTTATGTCTGTGACATTTTTCTTCAATTTTTATTAATTTTTCAAATCTTATTAAATTGTTAATTACCTGCAGACGATTTTGAAATAACGCAAATTTATAGCTACTCTGTTGCTAGGCAACGGTTCGACTTTGAACTAATTTACCTTTATTTCTAGAATTTGTGCTTGTTTTTATAAATATATTTTATATAAGAAGTTAGAGATCATCATCAACTTTTAAAAGCCCTAATCTTATTAAAATTTCAGTTAATTGGAAATTAAGCAATATATGGCCTTTTCAGCGATATTTTTCGGAAATATGTATTATGTCACAAAAACTATTTTTACACATATTTAAAGTTAAAAAATTAGCTTTTCATGACACAAGTTTCATTTCCGTTCTATTCGTTGCCTTCATTTTAAAAATTTTTTAAAAATTAAGTTGTGCATAAAATTTACAATTTCTAACACTTTTTTATTGGTGAACAACAACAATATATAAGAAGAACTGTTGCTGTCTCTCATTAGAAGAATTCTGGATGAAGACTAATTTTATTATTTTTTATTCATATTTATTTCAACCCTTTTTCTTAATTAAAAACTTACTATGTAAATAATTGTCCCAAAACATCCGTTAAAATCTTTCTTATACTGCAAGATTTATGAACAAAATTTTGAGCACATATGCAACAAATATTACTAATTTATGGAAAAATAGTTATCGGTGGTTTTTAAAAAAACGTCTGGTTCAATTGTTATTCTCATTTTAACTATAAAACGTTTCAGAAGATAAAAGAATTTTGGGTATTGTAATTTTTTCTTTACAAAAGTAGTCTTTAACATCAAAAATATTAGACATGAAACTATTTTAATCCCAAGCAACGCCGCGCATAACAGCTAGTCTTAAATAAAAATTCAACCTCAAGATTTTTGTGAATCTCTACGCTTTAGACCTCATGAATTCGAAAAATCTATATTCGGAATTATGCCTATCTATATGTTGGTCTATATTTCTGTCTATGAATTTGGCTATAAAAACGCAGCAAGCTTATTTTAAAGTTTAATTCAAAATTAAATGTTTCATTAAATTCCCTTTATTTCTTACTCTCATTTATATAGATTTAATCAATTTTTATTGAAAAATTTAAAAAAAAATCATTTAATGAAGAATTTGTTTTTCAGATCTTTTGCAAAAGCATTCAGTAGAGAATCATAAGTTCGAAAACTTTCGATGGCATTTAATTTTTGGAAATCTGTTTAATTTTCGTTGTTGATCTGGTGATTAATCACATAATTTAAACTTTAAAGAAACATATATACCGAAGCTTTGTTTTAGAAATTACGTAATACTGAAAAACCGAAATTTTTCTTCTTTTAAGACAGAAGAAAATTCATTAACAGTTGAAAATAACATACTTTGTATTAATTACTTTATAGAACAGTTTTCTTAACAAACATAATTGATAAAAACATATTAACAATCGTAAATGCATTTGCTGATATTTTATTAATGTGTAAAAGTGCTTCAAAGCAGTAAGATGTAAACATTTTAGCTCTTTTCTTATTCAATTATGTCGTTAAATTAAGAAGAGGAATTTTTAAAAATATGTCACCATTACACTTTTTTACTACTTTCTATTATTTAGAATTATGGTTGTTTTGTTGTCTTCAATTGAATGCAACTCCCTAGCTAAATCATAAAAACAAACATTGAATTAAAAATGTATGTTCCATTACTTTGATGCTTCTTTTGTATTGAAATAAGAAATTTAAGACTATATGCTCTTTTATTAACAGAAGTGTATCAAAAAAAATTTTTAACTATTTGCGTCTGTTTCTTAAAATTAAATCACTAATTTTAATTACATTAACACATTGCTAAATTATAAATCACACTTTTAATTTAGTATAAGTCTCTTTTTTATATCTATTGTCATTTGTTAAAAAATAACTTCAAATAATGAGGAATTGCAGCTGATAATTTTAAAACAAGTTTTGGAATGTTTTTATAATTTATTTTATCCCTTTTATTTATTTATAACACACCTTTTTGCTTATGTGTTTAATGAATGAATATAGAGATATTTTATGTTCTTTTATTTATTAGTTCATTTCTTTAATAAATTTTAGATGTCTTTAGCCTATTTTTAATTTATTGTTACTGCTTTTATTTTCATTACTTGGAATTTTACTTATTATTCATTAGTTTCTGTCAAAAGTATTCCATTTCTAACGGCAAAGAATAAGCATAAGAGTATTATTAAAATTAAAAAAATTCATATTGCTTGAAAAAATTTTTGTTGCTTTTTGTTTCATTGCTATGGTAGGAATTTACATTAAAATTAAGTTAATTGCGTTTGCCTTGCTAAAAACCAGAGTTGAAATTCTTAAACATTTTCTAAAGCATTTTATAATTCAGATAAATATTTGTCCAGACATGAATTCTTTATGTAGCAAAAGGTAAAATTAGCATTTGATTCATCTGAACATTTATATCAGTAATAAAAAATATTTATTAGAAAAATATTGCATACATAACTGTGTGATATTGAAAGTATTTTAGCAACTTAACCTTTTTAAAACTGAAACATTGCTAATGTATTTTTTAATAGGAGCTATTAAGTTAAATTCAGTGCAATTTGGAACATTTCATTAAAATTCAGGATAAATCCGGAGCAGCTTTTCAATCCGAACAAGCAACAACATTCCAATTTCGAATTTTCCCGGATATCCTGGATTTATGGCAGCTTATAGTATAAACTAAATATACCAATTCTCTCCAAAATATATAGAAAAATATTTAATATGTTTCTTATCACATAGGGTTTTAATAACAGAGACGCTTGAAATTTATTTCTTGGTCCTAAAACAGCATCATATTGCAACCGAAATATTTTCGAGAAAGACTCACTAAGAAAATATGTGTTTTGTTAGAAAGCGATCAAAGTGTACTCATTTGATAATTATTTCTAAGCTATGTCCAATAGTTAAATCACTATTTAGAAAAAATTAATATTATAATAACAATAAATATAATAATAATTATTATTTATTATTATATGCATTTATTTTATTTTTTGCGACCAAAATAAATTCATCTGACGTCAGAGTCACTTCACAAACATAATTGTACCTACAATTTTAGCATCTAACTGCAAGTCATGTCGGTTTTATATCTGAATTAGTCAAACTGTAAATGTTATATTCAGACAACGTTAATACCCTCAGATATGTGTTGTTTGTATTGCAAAAAATACATAGAATAATATTGTTAAACAAGAGGACACTTCATAATTCGTACTAACGCGCATTATGCAACAAATAGTTCAGTGAAAAGTATTTTAGGAAAGAATATTTTAAACGTGGATCAAAAGATTAAAATGGAGAAGCTAAACAGAACTTTTAGAGGCAGTGGTTTCTTTTCGAAACCCTCTTTTTAAGACACGTTTTCTTTCCCAGGATGTAATCTTTGGATGATCTATTGTTCAAAAATACATTTTCAAATATCTAATGATGACAACAGATGGCAGCATGAGTTCTAATTTTTCTTATTTGTATGTACACCAATTAACAACGTTTACATGAAAGAAAATAAATTGCGCTTCCTCTAAGACCCTGTACGCGAAAATTGTCAGCTGGTTGCCATGTTAACGCATAAATTTACAAAAAGAAAATCACGGTTGATGACTGCGATAAATTTTTTGTT
>BGPR01000649.1:80756-102884 GCA_013235015.1 Araneus ventricosus | reverse complement strand
TAAAAGAAAATAAAAAAGGCAATTTAAAGCATCTCTATCGACTATATCAAACTTAAATCCAAATTTGGAAAAATGCATAAAAAATGAAAAAAACTCCCTTCAGAATATTTTTATTTTACTCCTTTCGGAATTCCAAAAAAAATCATAATTGTATATTAAAATAACTGCCACTTCATACAACATTTAGAAATTATTAATTTTAAACAGCGTTTACACATTTCTAAATGATTTTAATTCGACAGTAAAGCCATCTTCTTTTTCTATATTTCTCTTTAAAAAGCCATGGAGTGAAAAAAAGAACATCTTGTTTTCTGAAAAACACGACTCTAAACCATTTAAGTGTCTGAGTGATTCAATTTACTCAACTTCCATTACGGTGATGGGAGCATTTCTAGCCTCTAATTACATGATGCAAAATTCCCCCCTTTATTATTTGTTGAAGAAATATTTAATTCTTTTTTGAAAGGAAAGAATATTAATAAGGAATTAATCTTATGTAATTAATTTTACCAGTAATGCAGTATGGGGATTATGGATATTGTGTACGATTGTTTTTTCATTATGTTACATAAAAAAATTGTGATTTCAAAAGTGTACTTATGGATTTTATAAACTTTCTTTATCTGAATTAATTATTAAAAAATAAAGTTTGAATAAAAAATCATTGCTTAAAAGGAAACACGTTTTTTTATTTGCGGATTTAAATGGTAAAAAAGTATTTTTGAGAGCTAGAAATAAATAATACAGTTTCAATTTTAGTGGCAATAAAATTTTTAAAAGAATATAAAATGTTCACTTCAATAGGAGAATAAAGCTTAAAAATAAAGCACTCTGACTTAAAAATGTTAATACTATTATTTTGTAGTTTACTTAAACGCCATTCAAAAGCTGAAGGAATTCCGTCTTATCATTTTATAAGGCCGTCGTAAGTATACTTATCCCAACTTCATCAATTTTTAAATTAATTTTTTAAGGCTGGTATAAGTTCTCGCCAAATTTTTCGTTGAAACAAAAACTTAGATGTTCCAATTTCTTTTCTCAAACCATCGTGTCTGGACGTGATAATTAATTATTAATTAGCAAAATTAATTTTTCAAAAATTAATGTCATATAATACGCTAAATGAATTTCTTTCCTTAAACGAATCTCAATCCCAAAGCCATTTTACTACAACACTACTTGAAAAAATGGCCCTTTAAAGGTTTAACTCTTTAAACCCGAGGCGACTTTTTTCTTCTAGCTCCTTTAAAACCGAGACCTTTCGGGAGGAATCGACATTAATTGGACTCTCCCAACCTGGATGGTCATTTACCACACCACACCAACCCCTTATATAACCTTCCCTTAAGGCGCACGCAAATGGGCTCCGGTTTGTAAGGATAATTGGACCCCTTCCGCGCTTATCTCCTAAGCGATCTCAGAACCTCACCTCCCCTCAAAAGAAGCCAACCGCCTCAGACCAGCCTTCTTTGCTGTTAAAGGGATACTTTTCGATATCCCGGGACGCATATTTACAAACCCTACCCTGATAGAACTGAGGCAGGAAATCGGACAATATGATTGGCTCGCTTCGCCGAGAGCCGATGACGTCGTTCTTTGCTCTCGCGCGTGTACTTTTCATTAGTATAATTTCTTACAGCGTGGGATGTTTTATTTTTTATGATATTTTAAAAAATAATTTCATTTTTTAAAATATTACAACCCACGGAAGAATGTTTTCTGTGCTCAACTGTGGGAAAACGGAGAAGAAAAGTAGGACGACTCTTGTTTTGTTACGATTGCCGTACGCTACGCGCGAGAGCTGAAACCGACGTCACTGCTCCTCGTAGCCAATGATATTGATTGATTCCCTGCCTCAGTTCTATCAGGGTAGGGTTTGTAAATATGCGCCCGGGACCGCCTCGCTCGGTATCACAAGGTTAAGCAGAAAATATTTTTTTGCAATTGTGATTATAGTTTTTTCGGGGGGGGGGGGGGAGTAACTTACATGGTATGGTAGGGTTTATGAGCACAAGCTCCTATAAGCATAGAATATGTTGCCCAAACACAAGAATTTTTGAGTTAGAATTTTACAAGAACATTCATATATTTAGACCTTTGTGACTAACCTACTGCCAAACTTCGTAACGTCGCATTTGCTCTTATGAAGACTGATTGATTTGCGGGTTAAATTTCCATTTCAATGTTGCACAAAGGATACTGGTGATGTTTATTGAACTGTGATCAAATGGAAGATGACACTAGTCTGCAACCAAGTATCCAAATTTCCACATAGCACCATTTCCTCTTATTCTTTCTAGGCTGATTGTTTTTCTTATGTTAACCTTCTCCTCGAGGGAGGCACAGACGCTTTAGCACTAAGCCATAAAGATTTTTCAATCACTGAATAACACTAATTTATCTGACCTCTAATTACCCTTCAGATAGTTCTACTCACTTGATATATCTTGTGTCTGCATTTATTCTTAAAGAGTGAAGACAAGAAGGAATAACTCCATGGATGGCTCAAAAGGACCAAAAATCATATTTTATAATGACTTGAAACAAAATTTGAAGCAGCTCCATCTCCTTCTCCAAAATCCCAACTCAAAAGGAATTTTTATATTCACATAATTTAAGTCTGAAGTTTTAGTGCGGAACTATTTTGTCCATGTCACTTTCGTGTGACTTTGGTTCTAAAATGCGCTCGCACGACTAGAAACAGTTTTCTGATCTAGTTGGCTAATTCAGTTTGCATTTCGGTGAAATCAAACCAACAAGTGGTCATAATTCAACATAGATACGAAGAGCAAACTCGCAACAGAAAAAGTTCGCCAAGCTGTTTTGCCGTCACGTGATTGGACCAACATATTACTAATATAATAGTCCAGATCTATCTCTCACTGATCCGGTAACGCTCTGACGTCACCAGCAATAAAATTTGTGCCATAGCACTGCGAGACGTTAAACAGCATTATTTCATTGTTAGAGCACCTAAATTTCAGTAATTTTAAATTTAAAAGAGTAATTGTCGTAGTAATTTCAAATTTAATAGCTCTAAAACAGTAAATACAATTTACTATCGATTGATATAAGATTTATCTCGCTATGATCAATAGTTTTCGAGAAATTTCAAATTATATTAATCACATATTTCAAATTAATTTCCGTTTTTTTAATAGAAAGTTGTAAATCACGTCAGAGGTATATCATGCGCGTGATATAGATTGGACGCCACAATGCATCTGATTATTTATTGCAATCGTGATGATATAATTTAATAATATTTTTGGCAAAATTTGACAAGTACAGAAGTGCTTTGTTTTGATTAGAATTTCGAAAAAAGAATTCCTTTGAAATTTTAAATTCTGACTTACGTTTGACAAGCTGAGAACTTCATGGTTATTGAATTATTATGTACATATTTTGTATATATATTTTACTATAATTTAATACTTTACAATCATGAATTAGTTTACTGTAAAACATATGTTTATTTTATTTGTTTCAATCAATGTTAAATATTTCTCTCTCATATATATATATATATATATATATATATATATATTTAAACAAGTCAAATTTGATGGGAAATCTCTCGAATGAAGAGGCAATTTGCACCCGTCCTACCATGACGGGTGATTTTCTAGAAACCATATACCCTTCATAGGAGAAATAAAATAGTTCCGAAACATAATGTCGCCCGCATGTCCCTGACCTAAAGGTTAACACTTTCGCTGCCATGTCCCGCACCTGCGCGTAATAGAGAGATTCGGGCTTTCTATCTAATTAGATGACTCCTTCTGCGCTATCTGTTAACTATAACAGACAAGGAGTTATCTACTTAGATAGTAGGTGTGAATCACAGACGTGAGTCAGCGGCAGCCAACGTGTTAACATAGCATTTTTAATTCTAACAATGGCTGGATGCAGACCTCGTCACACCGAACCGAACGACAACACCCTCATCTGCAACAAACTACACTGAATGAATCTGTGCAGGGTAGCCTGACGGTAAAACATCGGCTTCAATGATCGAAGATTCGTTCCACTAAATTTCCCGCCGTGGGCCTGGTACATGTTAACTCTTTAATCTGGTGGCGACTTTTTCTTCTAGCTTGTTTAAAACCTGGTCTCCTTTGGAAGAAGCAATGTGAATTGGACTCTCCCAACCAGGGTGGTCATTTACCCCACCTCCTGCTATAACCTTCCCTTAAGGCGCACGGAAATGGGCTGTGGTTAGCAAGAATAATTGGAACCCCTACCGCGCCCATCTCCTAAGCGTTCTCAGAACCTCACCTCCCCTCAAAAGAAGCCAACCGCGTCAGACCGGCCTTCGTCGCTATAAAGGGGAAATTTTTAGACCGCCCGGGAGCGCCTCGCTCGGTGTGAAAGAGTTAAATAAGCCATCAGTATCAAACATCCTTTCGGTCTTATAATGTGGAAAACTAGAAAGCAGGAAGCGATCTCAGGTGTTTCGTGTGATCTTAACTAAGTTCAAACCTACTAAGTCATTCCCAAAATATTGTCCATTTTCAAAACGAGATTTGAATGGAACCAATCAAACAAATCCATGTTCAATGCTATTAGCTCTTTACCGTATTGCCTCAATTTTTAAATTAATATTCCATTTTGAAGTAACACAAGATCTAATGGTGAGAAGTCAGTCCCGTACTTTGTAAACGGACAACGAAAACTTAGAGAGACTTTGCTTTCTAACAGAGCGACATTTCCGTCAGCATTAATCCCTTAACTGTTAAGCCCGAGTTTACTCGTGCATCGAATTTTGGCATTTTTACGCTTAAAGTCTGAAATTATGTGATTCGCAGGCATTATAATTCGATACAAAAAATGAATAATAACTCATTAATATCTGAAATGTTCTATGGACTCTTAATTTAATCAATACGACAACACAAAACAGAAAGTGTAATCTAATTAGACAGTAGAGAAAATAAAACAGTTAAGGGTTTAGGGGTTAAACAACGCAAATTTCCACATTTGCATTAATGTGAATACATTCGCCGCACATGCTAAGTAAACCTACATGTAAAGCGAATATGTTATGTATTCGAAACACGAAATCTTTCCCTTATTATCACGAGACCGTGATTCTCCAGACAAACTGCTGAGATCTCTGCTCTTATCTAGATTCATAAATACTATCAGCAAAGGCTAGGATTGCTCTGAAGAAACAAAGCAGGTGTTATCGAAACGCTTCAGTCCTTCACTGAAATAACTAAAATTATCAGAAATTTCAACTAAGCAAATACATAAACATATTCGAAGACATAGATTTTTTTATAAAACCATGCCAAAGACGATTCGGCTGATATTCTTCTGCTCTCAGTTGTGCTATGCAGAAATTTGGAGATGGCCATCCCATCTCAAGAGACGTCCTCGTCATCTGACCACGCCTCATGTTTACCCCCAAATATTCCTAAAACCTTCTTTGGTTCATTCCCAAATAGTCTTAGAACAACTTCAAAACGGGTTGCTAATCTAACAAAAACAGACCAAACTTTTTGCTTCCCAAATACCCATGGGCCCTATTGAGATGTGACGACTTCAAAAATAAAGTACAAGTTTGCTCAAAGCAACACACGCAGGCAAATGGAATTATTACACTACTAATGCAGCTATCCCCTGTCCCCATCCACCTAAAGCGGATGAATTCTCTAACAAATTCTAAAACTAGGAAGAAAGACAAAGGAATCATATCAAAAATGACATTTCTTCAATACCATATATAGATGTGTAGGGCATATGATATACAAATTTAATAACTTCGAATGTTGAAGGAAATGCCAATATGAACATAATGCTCCAGACGAGAAGTATCTATTTTCAGAATCTATTTAAATTCATATTTCCATATTTTGATGGATGGTGCATCTATAATAAATCAATATATTCTGTCAGTTATGATAAATGAATATTCTATATTAATTATGTAGTACAAAGAATGTTATTTGTATATTTCTTGGAAACTTTTTTTTTTTTTCGAAAAATCGCGACAAGAAGGAAATGAAATATTCTCTGATGAAAAGTTTTTCAACAAAATTTAGAAGAAATATTCATTACATTTTTATGAAAATAACTTGCCTAGAACATAGATCTAGGAAAACAAAAAGCTGCAAATGAAATCTTTATAAAATGGGAGAATTATGAATTCTATTATTTGAATAGGATTTAGGAATCGGATTTTTCCTGATGTTTAATAAATCTTAAATAGGATTTAGGATATTTTAAACATCAGGAGCCGTTGCTTAGCAACCTTCACCTTGTATACAAAGTAACTAACATCTAAAGATTTTTACAGTTTTAAGCCTACATATATGATGAAAAGTTCGAAAATAATATCTTTTGTTTTTTCAGTGCTTAGAAAATTTTGATTTAAAGTAATGTCAAAAATAAAAGTTTAAAAAAAAATTCTATTTCATTTATTTTATCAAATTTCAAATTAAAACTGTTATTTTTGTGTATTTTAATAGTTTCCTTCCGTCGTAATGTAAAAACATGGAGCGGTTTTGAAGGCCGTTAGCAGAAAAAAAAATGTTGCCGTAGCATTCTTTCTCTCGCTGCGTTTCTATCAAGTTTCCCGTAAAAAATAACACAGTGGTTAAAGATGGAATTTATCACATTGTTTCTACAAATGAGGAACCATTTTGGGAGGCAGACATTTTTGTCCACAGATAAAAATCCTCCTTATAAGTAATTACTAATGTATTCAATAATGTAAATTTAGTAGGATTTTCAATACTGAAATAATTTTATTCAGCAGACAATGTTATATTATTTCTTCCGATATATTTTTCGTTAAATTTTTTTTACTGTATTGAGGAATCAGAAGAGTAACAATAATCTTTAGTGGAAATCTTGTTTGACATACAATACAGAAATAATTACATATTACAGGAATAATAAAAACACCAAAATCATTGTATATAAACGAGGAAAATATATGCATTTCAAAACATTAAGAATTGGTATAAAACTTTCAGAAATATATAAATAAATAAATCAATTTTAAGAAACATTGCTTATACCTATACGAAATACTGCTTCTAAACCCGAAATTTTTTTGAATCAACAATCGGTGTTTTTTTACCTAAAATAGTGAGATCCGATTATATAACTTTTAAAAATATTATGATATTTCTTTTTTTTATTTTATTTTCTCCCAAACATACCTCTCATTTAGCCGGAAAAAAATTATTTATTCTTATTGGTCTGTGCATCCGTCTATTTGTCAGAATATATGAGAACACGATGTCTGAAAAAGCGTTGGATTTTATCGATAAAATTTGGAATGTGGGCCTTTGTCCAATATTGTACATTTGCTTGTACAAAATTGTATATGTTTAGAAGAAAAGAGACTTTTCTTCTAAATATATTTAATTTTCTTCAGTATAAGGATCAGCACGTGAAATAGGGGACTATATTAATAAAGAATTTTTGCCACGTGCATTGTCATTCACTTTGAATAAAACTATTTTAAGTTTCTAAATTAAAAGGCATTAGCATTCAAGAGAAGATAACAAAGCAAGCATTAACTGTGTAACTGAATTGAAAGCTGTAAATTAAACTCATTATTAGATGTACAGCTGCTTTTTACTACAGTTGTGTTTACATTGTCATTGTTTATAACATTTGGGCAACTTTTTAGCCGCATTTACTTCATACGTATTCGAAACTATCTTATGTCTTTTTTATCTCACGAACACTTTCACCAACGTAAAAAAATCAATGATTATAATAAAATACCCTACAGCAATAACCAAAAAAACCGGATGGATCGCTGGCAGATTATCTAGGAATAATCGGATAATCGAATAATCGTATTTGGAAGATTTTTATTGCTTATGAAAAAAGAAACAAATCTTCTCACTGAGAAACAAAGTATCAGTTACATATTCTCATTAAAGTTACTGCCTTAATTTTCTTGTTGAGAGTATTGCTAATGCATTACAGGAAAAAAATGAGACAGGGGAGTTGAAAATTCGAAATAAACATTATTCAAATTAAGGCTAATGAATTTTAGAATAAAGGTGTCACTGCTAAAAGATTTCCCGCCTTTTTTCCCCTAGCATTCTTTTATGCGAATATCTCTCAGTAATTTCTCCAGAAATAATGCACAAATTATCTTAAATTTCGCTTATTTTTTTTAAATTACTTGGCGACTTCTTTTGTTGGCCATTATCAATATACCTTTTCAGAATATTATTTTCGTCTTTTCAATTATTTTTATGAAAAACTTTCAAAATAATTGGGTGAAATTTCATTATGAAAAAACGAAGCACTGTTTATTTTGAAAGGGTACTTCATGTGCGTTTCTTCAATGTTTAGCAAGTTTAAATTTATAAACAAACAAACATGTCAAGAGAGATGTAGTATAAATAAAATTTGAAAAATAAAATAAATTCATTTCAAACTTCTAGTGCTTCAAACTTCTTTAATAAGTTATGCATCTGATTCTTCTTATTTTCTCAGAAATAAATGTAAACATCACCAAAAAAAGCAAAACTGGTTTAAACTTTTCATTTTTTTAATGCTTATTTCCCCGAAATTTTAGAAAAGCTGCAATTCCTCGTAAGTTTATAACCCAAAACATGATTAAAACTCAATATGCATAAAATATTTTCAAATATTTAGAAAGTTTCATCATTCCTCGAAATGTTGACATGTATGGAAAACCGGAAGTGAAAAAAACTTAATATTGAAAACTTATTTTATATGACTATACATGAACATTTTAAATCATATACCCAGAATGATTAATTTGCATACAGATTTATTGAATTTTTGGATTCACACATCTTTAAATTATAACAATCAATTAATAATGACAATTTTTTTTAGAAATATGACAATTCATCCTAAGTGAATATCAGTTGCCGGTTAACGAAAAATGAGTTCTGATTATTAGGATTGATTATATCATTTTTAATCATTATTATTATTTCTATCCTTGATTAAAACAAATACTTTTTTGTAAATACATAAAAACTTGAAGCATAACTTTTTAATCGTTCTCAACCTAATGCCTTACTTTTGTAAAATTTTGTAACGTTTAGTATTTTAGAAATTACTGATAAGAAGAAAATAAAATTGATAGTTTTATTTATGAAATTTTTCAATGTTTTTCAAATAATATTTTTCGCATGTATACGTATTACGTGGATTTCACATGGATTTTGCAACTTTCCATCACTGTTACAATTTTGTTGCTGAGCATGTGTTCTCTAAATTTGATTTTAACAGTCCAAATTATTTGTTATTTACTGAACAAAATATAAAAATGTTCAGCAATAAATTTTCATGTTTTCTGAACATATGGTTTAATGTTTACAATATTAGACTCGTTCTCTACATATCATTTTTGTGAATGAATGAACGAATCAATGAATCAAATAATATTATTTTGTTTCAATCGAGGAATGTTATTTTGTTTCTAATTATTGTTTATCTTTCTATCATTCCTTTCTTCTTTAATTTTAACAAATTCTCATGTAGATAGATTTGTAAAATAAATTTACTTTAATAAATTTGTTATGTAGTTTCTTAGAAATTTTATTACTAAGCATGAACCTTCCACATCCAGACGTGTGTCATTTTTATAAAGTTAGTGCTTTGATATTTTCTAACAACCAGAAAGTGTATATATTCTCGATAAATACTAAGTCTATCATTTCAAAGAATGTGGTTACAACAAATCTTTAATAAAATCGCCATGAGTAAATATCTCATTCTTTTTAGAAATCAAGATATGTATTAAAAATATCAAATTTTGGAATTCATATTTTCATGAAGATTGTGGAATTTAAGATAAGTTTAATACACTTAATTTATTTCATACAGAGTCGTGTCTATAACAAATGTTTCTTTCTATTACATAGAACATCAATTATTTTAAAGTACTCTGTACTAAAAAATTCCTTCATTCATGAAATTACTTCATAGCTTTACAAAATTGGAAAGGTATCGAAATCATTGTTAAATTTCAATTTTAGATATTCGATTGCGGTATTTTCAACCATATATTATAAACGTATGTGATATCCTAATCAAGCTTAGGTAAATTCAATATTATTACAAAGATTTAACATATCCGTTATTAAGAAAAAGAAGAAACATGGTCGACCAAATCTGTAACTATTTTATCCCATTTGACTGTATCATACCAAATCCTTTTACTAATTACACATCAACAACACCAAAAACACATCTAATAAACATCTTACCAATTACCACCAAAATCATTACGTACAATCCCATTATTAGGCGCACCACAAAACACCGGTAAGCTATCATACCACCAAGACCATAAACAGTCAGTCACAAACTCTTCTTATTAGATGATCCTAAAGAACTCCCTAGTTCGCCCGGCGAGACATCCCAAAGGTTACGTTATCCCCGAAACATGTGTGAGGAAAGCTTATGGTAATGTGGTTCACCTACCTTGCCCTTTGTGGAAGTCCTGGGTACCTCCTGTGAACGTCCCTCACTGGAAGCACAACACAAGCAAGAGCAAAGCACAACAGTAGCAGCGAGTTTTAAATCCGGCAGCCTTCACTGCGGAGGAGCCAGAGCACTACCATCCTGATGAGAAGCTCGAGAGCCATTTGTGATGCATCCAGAGAGACCAGCTCTCTCTCCATTTCTGGAGCAACCTAGGATCGATCTAGGATTGCGTCTCCCTCTTCTGCGCTCTGTCTCCACGCGCATACTGTACTGCGCTACAGGTGTTTTAAACGTCACGACCACGTTTTTGTTTATCGGATACACCCCCGAAAAATGATAACCATTGATGGCTCACGGAGGAGTAGAAGGGTTTGGTGAGTATGCGGCAAGTGACCTCTTGGAGAGGGTCGCGCTCTCGCTTATTTCTTAGAATACAGAATGGTGAAGTGTCAGAGGTGAAAGTTGGAGGGGGTTTTATTTAGAGGTTTGCCTGACAAGCTTTCAACAAATATAAATATTGGCTGGTATTAAAGCATTAGCTACTGCTTCACTGTTGTTTATACCGTTGTTTAGATATAACATAAATCTAAGTGTTCGCTGGTATTTTAGTAGCATTTGCTGTTTTATACACTGGAATTTGGATAACTCGATGCTGACGATATCACAGCGAAAACTTGATTTATGCAAAATTCAAATAACTAAGAAGTGGGTCTTAATAGGTGTACAGGAAGAGAAGGCAACAAATTAAACCACATCTTATACTAAAAATGGTAGTAAAGATTCAATTTGAATAAAAATATATAATTAATTACTGGAAGTGACCTCTTGGAAAGAGTCGGGCTCTCGTTTATTTCTTGAATAGGAAATGATTAAGTGTCAGAGGAGTAATCTGGAGGGAGTTTTATTTAAAGCTTTGTTTCGTTTTTTGAGTTTGCTTTCAACAAACGTAAATATTGACTGGCATTTAAGTATTATTTATTATTTTATCGCAATTTATACTGTTGTTGAGATACAGAATAAATCTAAATGTTCGCTGGTATTTATACAGGGTGTCCCAAAATGGTGGAACAAACGTTTATTTCCTTAAATATTGATTTTAGACATATATTTCCAATTACAAAGTTTCATCAAATAAGGTAAGGAACAAAGTAAGTATTTGTGTAAAACCACTTTGGCTTCTGTGAAAGTTGAAAATAAAAATTTAAGAAAATTTAACTTTTATACGTGCCAAATAGACCAAAAATATCAATGAGTGTATAATCCGAGTGTTGCCAAATGTTTATATTAGATGTAGAAATATTTGATAAAAGTTTAAAAACGATTCCTAATATATATGTATTTTAAATGAAACTTTCCCGTTACTTTTTGAGCAATCGTCTCTTGCATCAGTAATTTGTATGAAAGATAAAATTTTGTCTCGCGCGTAATAAATAATTTGGAGAATAAAATCTGGCAGCAATGGCATCACTACAAAAGTATGAAAAACTCTGATTTTCATTTAAACAACGAAAAGCGGCAAATCTCAAAAAATATATTTTTGAAAATTTGTTATTACGGAAAACTCTTACCGAAATTAAAGTGGTATCAATAAAAAAGTAAATTTTTGAACTTTAAAATGATGTAAAAGTCATTCTTGTGAGATGATTGTTCCGGAAGATGTCGTGTAAAAACATCAAATCTTGTTTAATTTTTAATTAATTGACATTTTAATTTCAGTGACCTGTCTCATGTCCCGAAGATCATATGTGCCAAATTTCATCATCATCGGACAAAAACAGTGAATTCGTAAGAAAACATACAAACTTTCATTTTTATACAGGGTGCCTACTTAAATAAGGGCCACCCCCTTAACTTCAGGACGACGGTAGCGTCAGTCATGAAAGTAGTGTCTATGTATAGTTAAACGTCTATGCGCTATGCGATGAGCCCACTTACAGCGCTATCTGGTGGCAAACTCCGGATTTAGCGTTTCTATCTCGAAAACGGTACCAAATAGGAGGGAAATGTCAATTACAAAGTAGTAGGGCATTTTTGACTTAGTACAAAAATACACCGTGTGCACATTAATACGAAGAACAGAACGCTTAACTTAGGCTAACATTTAATCATAAAATAAATATAGTTCATAAAATCGCCTGGGTTCAAGTATCTCTAACCTTAGGGATACTTGACCCTAAACTAGGGATAGTTGACCCTAAACTATTGATACTTGATCCTATGGGTAGGGATACTTGACCCTACATGGAAAGAGTACTTAAATTCTTTTGATAATTTGTATGTGATTTTAGATTAAAACTACTGAATTACAAAGGGTTTTTATTATCGAAAAATATTAAGGAAACTAAAAAAAATAATATGGAATCTATAAAACACAGTTGTTATTAGTAAAATCTAGTTAATAAATTAAATTTGTCTAGTCATTAAATTAAATCTAGTTATTAAAATAATTTAGTACAAAATTAATAAAGAATTAAAATATTGATTTAATTAAATTATAAAAATTACAGCAATGGAACTGGGAACCTAGCACCTTCGTTAGTGCGTTAAAAAATTGCCGATTTCGGAAAATTACGGGAAGAAAGAATAGCATCAAAATGAAGAAAAAGGATCTAAAAAATGTTGCTAAAAAATCTAAAAATAGAGAAGCTTAATAGACTTAATCGGTTGTTCTGAAATTTAAAGAAAAATAAAAGCAAAAGAATAAACATATATTTTAAAAGAAAATTCAAATCAAGGAGGAAAGACAAACTCAATAGAAATGGCGAAACTTTAAATAAAACCAAACGATGGCAAACATTTCGAGCAAAAGTTTTTTATTTAAACAATAAATAAATCTTTCTTGCTCGGGCGAGGAAAAAATAGACCAATTAAATTTCATTTCTTTTTAAAATTTTTACAAAAATAATTATTAGCATTATTAAAAATTATCATATTAAAAGGAAATTTTATTCAGTAAATAATTACAAGCAAACAATTTTTTAATAATTATTCTCTATATTTGAGTTGCCATTTTGCCAACAAACTTCACGCACCAGAAAACTGATCCCAACCACACAATGTGCTTCGGTCGGCTACGACATTGAAGTGCAATAGCTTTTGATAGGGTCAAGTATCACTAACTTTTTAGGGTAAAGTATCCCTAACTTGACTTTTTCTTGACAATCTAAAAATTCAACCACTTAGAATTCAGATTCTGCATAACTCGTATATCAAATTAATGCTAGAAATATGCTTAAAATTCTGAAATATTAGCATTCATCATACAGTGTGCCCGCTAAAGTCCGTTGTCACCCTAATTGTTAATAATCAAATATATGTTAGGGGTGCTAATATTAAGGGCATTAAAAATATTGGATGGTAATGCTAGGGTATTTATAAAAAATTGATGCAAGGTAGAAACCCAGAAATAAAATTTAAATTATAATATATATTGAACTATTAATTAATTCTGGGTACAAAATCAAATTACACAATAATAAGCCATTCTTGCAATATTGAAATAATTCACCTACCTTTGCTGACCTGAAAACCCTAGCTACTTAATTAAAAGTTAATTAGCATATAGTGGTAGTACAATGCTAAAAATAATAATTAAACAAAAACAAATTTATTAAATTTTAACTAATTTTTTATTTAACAATTATTGGTATTGAAATTAATTACTGCCATATAAATTTAGATATATGCATAAAAATTGATGCACAGGAACGAACATTTATCAAACAAAACAAAAAATAAAAATTGTAGCTACACATTAGCACTGCAGGCCTAAGAATTATATTTTAGAACACAAAGTAAAAAAAAACAACCTAAATTTGATTGAGATGTAATGATCATTATTAACAAACACTTCTTGAATTGATGAACACTATTATATATGTGAATTTTCTTTATATTCACTTAACAATGATATTTTGAAGTATGCAACTTGCACATTTTCTTCAGACTTGTATCATTCATTCAAAAATCGGAAAAGCTGAAGATGGGAAAAAGACGTTCAGCAGAAAATTGACACTAAAAGATGATCATGATCTTCGTATTTAAGAGTACACATTATTATGATGAAGAAGAAAAAATGTTGAAGGTATAACTCATATTGCAGATCTTGTAAAAGGTGATGATCATTTTAAAAAATGAAGAAGAAAGAACTGCTTTCTTTCACAAACAGCACCTTAATTCACAGATTGTTCCGGAATAGTGTTGTAGAAAAAAAACTTCATCTTGTCTTTCAGATCATTCATCACTGTAGTCTTTCAAACTGCATCTTTTTAGGAAAACCAATGAAGAATAAAATGAATCTTCAGCTTCAGCCTCAAAAATATAAAAAATATTAACGGAAAAGAATAAAATCAGAGGCAAGAAAAGACAAGACCCCAGGCCCCCCCGGCCCTGGGGGCCCGCAGCTGGAACAACCAACCACTCGCTTAACCCATCACAAAGGAATTCAAAAAGTAACGGAAAACGATTCCAGATACAGACGCCCAAAAGCCTGATAACACCAAAAACCTACGCGCCAAGATGGCGAAGAAATAATCCCGTAGCAAAATTTGAATTAAAAAATTAATAAAGTTGAAACCTTAATGGAAACAACAACAAAAGTTAAGACAAATAATAATTAAATTGAAAACAAATTAAATAATTAAGTAAAATTTAGAAATTAAATGAAACGGTTAAAATTAACGTTTGAAATTTCAAAATTATCCAAAGTTGCCACAAGAAAAGAAAGAAACTTTAGTGGCGAAGAATTAAATTAATTAAAAATACTGACAAAGCCGAAAAAAATGATGTTGACGCAATATTTGCAATCTAACACTAATAATTTCTGAACGGCAAGAGATATAGTAATAAGTGGGGTCTAGGTATAGTAAAGTTGCTATGCGTTACGCAAGGAGACCGCTTACAGCGCCACCAGGCGGTAAAATTCGGAGTTAGAGTTCTTATCTCAAAAATGGTACGAAATACGGAGAAAAAATCAATTGTGCAAAGTTGTTCAGCATCATCTATTTATTACAAAAAACATCTTGCGCACAAAAATGATACAAATGAAAGCACAAAACTCACATTTGTTTGATCGCGTTGAACAAAATTGCACTTTCCGGAAATGAGGCTCATCTATCTGTCATGCTCAAAATGGTGTCCTTCGGCAACAATACTCATCTGGACAGGGGACTGCACTTCCCGCTGCACATTGTACAACATGGCAGGAGACACGCTGGCACAAGCATCCGTAATACGGTTTCGAAGTTCCTACAATATTGGTGGAGAGGATGCATACACTCGGTGTTTGATGTATCCCCACAGAAAAAAGCTCAAAGGGTTCAGGTCAGGTGAACTTGGAGGCCATTCTACGCAACCACCATACCCGATGACTTGTTGCTGGAATGTGTCCCGAATGTACTGTTGGACATTTGATACCTTGTGCGGAGGGGCGCCGTCGTGTTAGAACCGTACATTCCGGAGGTCACTCAACGGCAAATCCTCTAGAAAATCGGATATTACGGCCTTCCTTTTCTCTTTTCTTCCGCATTATGTCGCGTTACAATTTTGAGAGTTGCGAACCAAACAAATATACATTTAACGCCTTCTATTTTTAACATCACTGTACGGAAGGTGTCTTCTCTTACTAAATCGATGATGCTGAGCAACTTTGAATTTGACTTTTTTCCCGTATTTCATGCCGTTTTTGAGATAGGAACGCTAACTCCGAATTTTGCCGCCAGGTGGAGCTTTAAGTGGTTTTCTTGCGTAGCACATGGAAACTTTACTATACCTAAACCCCACTTTTATGACTATAGCTTTTGCCGTTCAGAAATTATTAGAGTGACAACGGACTTGACTGGGCACACTGTATATTCAATACTAAACTTTCAATCTACTGAGGAATGAAAAAATGAAAATTTGATTTTGTACTCCCAAAATATATTTACCTAAACACCATTGCAATGGCTTTTCAGGTTGGAATGAAAAAAACCCTCCAATAGACCATATGACTAGAGGTCAAATAAAAATGGCACACAAAAATTACCAATTATCCACAATCTGAGAAAATCACGTAGGGTCAAGTATCCCTAGTTTCCCTTATGTCATTTTCATCTGTATATGATGTTTGTATTTTATAATAGCTTCATTCACGCGTACATGTGTACATGCGTGAATGCGTCTGTATATTTCTTTTATCCAAGTTTTCAAAGCTATTAAGGGCAGTATTAGGAGCTTTGGAGTTCTTAATTATTTCTTATTTTCCCTGATGAATTTCTTAATACGCATACCTTTCCATTGATCCACTTTTCCGTGGGCAGATCAAAGATGGGCGTCATGAAATTTTCTTTTTTTAACTTTAAGTCCATTTTTGGATGGAGAAAGACGCAAAAGGATATTTCAAATTCCTTCGAGAATCAATTGATTGTTAAAAGTCACGTCAAAGGAAAGATAAAGAAATTTTCAATTCTTAAGTTTGATGTACAGGGTGATGCAGAATTCAGGTTTAAAAGTCGAAATCAATAATTCACCAACGAATGAGGGTAGAAGGGCAAAGAAAAGACGGACACAAAGCAAGGTTTTTTTATTTTTTTGTAAGGCAACCAGAATTTGTTGGGGCATAGTTTTTATTATTATTATTATTTCCCGCGATGACCCAGCTGATCTAAAAAGTGTGAAACTTCACACTAGTCGGCGGGATGTTTAGTTTATTATCTAGGGCGGGATTTAGTTTACAATCTAAACCACTTAATAGTTCAACAGAGTGTGGCGATGCATTAAATAGAACGACACGAAACAAAGCACAAAATTTTGTGTTCTTTGAGTTTTGTTTGCTTCGTATTTTTTTGTGTTTTGTTTGTTTCGCAGTTTTTTGTGTTTTGTTTGTTTCGCATTTTTTTGTGTTTTGTTTTTTTTGCGTTTTGTTTGTTTTTGATTTTGGGGGGTTTTGTTTGTTTTGTATTTTTTGTGTTTTGTTTGTTTTTCATTTTTTTGTATTGTTTGTTTTGTATTTTTTTCTTCGTATTTTGTTTGGTATTGTGTCTTGTATTGTATTCACCATCATTTTGTAATGTATTTTTGAGTCATTAGCTGTTATGTCAAAAAGTGCAATAGTTGAGCGACCTTGCTCTTAAGTTACACTTCTATTTAAGTATCTAATTTTCCTTTTCTAAATAAGAATGCGGTTGCTTGAAGTTGATGCTCTTATTTCTCTTTCCCGGGGGTCATCAAATGACTCTACAACCACTGGGTTGAGTCGATTCCCATGGACTATGGAATGGAATGTCTTAAATGCTGAGTAACAAGACAAACACAAATTAACAATGCAAAATTATTTAGCAAACATGCACTAGATAATAAAAGTGCACGCAATAAAAAAGCACGCGACGCAATCCAAACAGCGCTTTAATATATTGATTAATTCAGCTTGTTGAATATTTGCAGTCGTTGCATTCTTTCAGTAATGATTTTTAGGTAGATTCCTTATAGGAACTCTACCTATTGCAATGGTTTTCATGACACGACTTTCGGAAAATTTCTGCAGATCTTCATCGATCATGACCCCTAGAACCCAAAACCACCCTTCGTTAAAAAGTTTATATATATATATATATAGGTATAACGCTTTTTTCCATGTTATCTTGTGAACACGATAACTCGAGTAATTTTGATGTAAATTTAACCAGCTAGGGATATGTTGTAAGGATAGTGAAAATCTCTGTCCGGTTCGTAGATGGGCTATCCAGCTCAAAGGGGGTGGAAATGGTGGGACGTGGAAATATTCATTTTCCCATAATTCCTTTACAAATGAAAATAGAAAGAAAATTCAAATTAGGCGAATTATTGCCTTATCATAACGAACACTTTTTGAATTTAAACTTTTTCGATAGCTACAATTGCTTAGAAGTTATGAGGTGAAAAGTGATTTTCCCACACTTCCCCTCCTCTCCCCCTAACTTAAAGTACTTTTCAAACTAAGCATGTTACCCCTTGTTGGAAAGCTCTCGTCATTTGCAGTTTCTTCCACCCTCTTTCATTCTTGTATCTCCAATACTTATGAGAATAGAGGGCAAAATGTTCTTTTCCTTATTATTATTAGTAGAGAAATATATGCATAACGCTTTGGTCCGTGTTATTTTTTAAACAAGATAACTAGAGTAATTTTGATTAGATTTTAACTGGCGACGGATATGTTGTAAGGACGGTGAAAATCTCGGCCGAGTTCACAGATGGGCTAACCAGCTCAAAGGGGGTGGAACTGGTGGGGGATTGAACATTTCATATTCCCATAATTCCCTTACGATTCAAGATAGAAAGAAAATTCAAATTAGGCGAATTATTGCCTTATCACAACAAACAACTTTTGTACTGAAACTTTTTTTAATAGCCACAATTTCTTAGAAGTTATGAGCTAAAAAGCCATTTTCAATCCCCTCCCCAACTTATCATTTCCCCATAGCTCTGTTACGACTAAAGATAGAAACAAATTTTCAATTAAGCGAATTATCACCTTATGATAACGAACAACTTTTATACTAAAAGTTTTTTGTCTGCTAGAATTGCTTATAAGTTATGAGCTGAAAAGCGATATTCAATCCCCCCCCAATTTATCATTTCCCCATAGCTTCGTTAAGATTGAAGGTAAAAAGAAAATTTCAATTAGGGGAATTATCACCTTATCATAACAAACTACTTTTATATTGAAAGTTTTTTGACAGCAAGAATTACATAGAAGTTATGAGTTTCCATCAACCGCATCCACTTTCACTTTTTATACGGTATAATATATAATTAATTTATGAGTAATTAATTTATAGTTAATATCTTTGTTAAATTTTGTTAATCATAACTGTTAATTGATATACCTGGCTTTGCTCCGGATTAAAATGTTTTCATGTTTAATATTTTCAATGTAAAAAATACTATTGTATAAATATTATAATACACACAAATTCCTTTTCTGATCTAAAACGCTTTCAATTAAAATGAGAATATCAATTGAACCAGACGATTTTTAAAAGCATCCGTTTTCTTCATACGTTATTATTTGTTATATAGGTACTTCAAATTTTGTTAACAATTACTAAAGTCAATGAAAGGTTTTAATGAATATTTTGAAACAATTAAATTAACTATTTAATTATTCATTAATTTAAAGCGTGAAAATAAATCAATAGCTGGTCCCGATATAAATTGTTAAATCGTCTACTTTTAAAATTTTCTTTTAGCATTCTTCCTTCTGGAAACAGTTTTTCGTATTATTTTTGATCAACAAGAATATTGTTACGAATTCAGTTTAAAATTAATTTTGGAAAATATATAAAAATGATTTAAACAAATTTATGGAAATGAAAGACATCGCGGAAAAACGCCTTGCTTAATTTTTAATTAAGTGAAATTTTAAGCATCTTTTAGGCTTTGAAAAGTTGAAGGTGACCTTTCTCTTTTCTTAAATAAAAAGTTTGATTGAAATTAGTCCAGTGGTTTAGGAGAAGATGTGGAACATACATACATAGCCACAGTAACTTTTATTTAAATTAATATAATCATTAGATAATTATAAGATAAAGATAACTGGCATATAGTATGAGCCATGAAAAAGGTTTTAGTGAAGTTTTGTAACAATTAATTTTTAACTTTAATTAAGTAAATAGTTAATTTTAATTAATCAAATAATTTTAATAGTTAATTTGATAATAGGTTTTTTGACAGAATACTTTAATTTGACATTTAACAAAACATGGCTTGACCACGATTTGTTTAATAAAATCAATATAAAGTAGCCAAAAACGATAGATATTTAAATAAGAGTTTCCTTTATCCTTTTTACTACTGAAAAATATCTCCTTAACTTTAAAATTGTTTGGGATTTTCTGCCTGAGTATTTGGTTTTAACCGTCAATGGAGATTAAAATTTACTGTTCAAATTGGCTGCATTCATATCCCATGCTTTAAAAACACGTCTTGAATTTTCCACTCGCAATGTTTAATAGTTTTATTCTCGTATATGTTAAGAATTTAGTGACTGTTATTTCTGTAACCAGGGAGTTCTCTAAATGAGCCCATTCTAGTAGTGTTTAAGTGTTTCCATGTCATGTGATTTTACCATATGACAAAGTAATGTTCGCAGAAATATATTGTAACCTAGATTAAATAAATTAATTTTTAAATCTAGAGTCTTTCTTCATTCGTGTCAAGAGTCAATTTCTTGTTACTGTTTCAGATAGGCTGGCTTAATGTTATCTAGGAGATATTTGCACTGTTGAGATGTTTATTTCTTTATGACTCCTACCTGCTGAATGATTATGTGTTGAGATATAAAAAAATTGACCAATGTACTGACCGATAAATCTAGCATAACATTTGGAATAAAAAATGGAGTGATGAAACCTTGATATAGTAAAAAATTAAATGACATGAAAGCAGAATCACAGATTAAATATTGCAATGTGTAGAAACAATAAAGTCATTGGCTATGTCTGTATGGATCAATATGTAATATTTCATGACTTTTGTAACATTAACGTAAAGGAATCTACCTTTGCCTTCAAGCTTTCCGAAAAGGGATTTTTTTTAAATAACGTAGATTTTAGAAAGAATGTCGACCCTGAAACATTATCATGCTAAAAATTTATAAAAGAAAAATTTCAGGGAATTTATTAACTAAACAAAACATATTTTATATTTTTGAATGATTTTTAATTTTTGAATAAATATTGTTACGATCGTTTAACATCAATGTTAGTCTTATCGTTCGAAAGAAACATTTACAGAAGTTTTGTCAGATGCCGGGCGAAGGCCCAGACATTTAGACATTATCTAATTCAATTCCTTTTATGAAATTCATCTGATTGCTCAACTTCTTTTATCTTTTTTTATGTTTTAGCTTTGCGTTATCTACAGTAGGAAAACAAATTGTCATTTTAGATTAAAAATGACGAGAGGCTGTCTTTTTCAAACAGCCGCTGACGTTAAAGGAGTAGGACTACTTTACTCGCGTGGCTCGTTTGTTTCTCGAAGTTTCTCGGTTTCTCTTTGTTGCTCGCGATTCTCTTTTGTTTCTCGAAGTTACTGGCGATACTCTTGTTTCTCGAAGTTACCCGTGATTCCCTTTTGTTTCTCGAAGTTTCTCTCAATTCTCTTTTGTTTCTCGAAGTTACTCTCAATTCACTTTTGTCTTTCTGAAATACTAATGTATGGAAAATTGACGAAATAAAATGAAAGTAAGGTTACAATGAAAATAGTTTTATTTCTCAATAAAATATATTACAATGTCAATTCTTTTGTTTTGAATTCGTCAATCGCTGAACTTCAATTCCGATTTTCAAATTTTATTTGTAACTTCTAGTGTTACCCTTTATCTCTAAAATAAGACATTAGTTATATTATTAACACATGTAGTTACCGAGATATAGAGGATCTCCCATACCAAATTTTGTGGCGTTTTGGTGAGTGAATCAAATTCCTTCCTGAGACCCTAATGGAAGGAACGTAATCCCACCTTAAAAAGTCCTTTTTTTGTTGCAGTATCATATGTGTATTTATAATATTCTGCTACGTAAAAATCACATTTAGATATTGCATGTTTTGCTGCGGAAAAGTGATTTAGATTAGTTTATTTAGGCTAGATACCAATTCACAATCCCTTATTTTATCTCTACCTTATATTACATTTTTACCTCTCATATTTTTGTTGCTAAATAACAT
>BGPR01000649.1:36539-48032 GCA_013235015.1 Araneus ventricosus | reverse complement strand
CGTGACAATGCAGACACGCTTGGAAATCAGTTCATGTTCACGCGATAGATGAAAAACACACAGAGAACATTTAATATTTATATCTATTGAGCTTATTGTTGGAGAGAAAAAACGCAAAATTACAATACAGTGTAAGGCAACGTACAATATTAGATACTATGCACAATTACGTTTTTCATGCGACAGTGATGTAATTTGAATTGACTAAGGGCAATGAACAAAATAGGGGCAAGGATTATAAATCACTATGAGCCAAATGTCTAAAAAATTAGAAATTTAAACTGCAATATTACTATGCTATGTATAAGATATTTAATTGAAATTAAATACAGCTAATATCCATAGCATACAAGTTCATTGCCTAAGGCTGTTAGTATATAAAATTAAATTTTACTGCAACTTATCAACGGTTGAATTGGAGCAATGCATGCAGATTCGTTCATTATTATTATTATTGTTAACTCTAATTTTATTACATTTAACTTGTAGAGTTAATTAATTTCTAAAAAATGTTGATAAGTGTCTGTTGAACGGTCTTGAGAATAAGCAAATCATACACAAAAATATTTTGCATTAAATATCGCTTACGGAAGGAAAATAGCGTGTACCATGTAAAATAAACTTTTTATTTTCAATTTGATGTCTTTTATTTTGTGAGATAAACCATGAATAACGCCACCAAACCAAACCTAGCCAAAATCTAGCGAACATAGATAATAGGTATCCTCTATGGAAATTGCGAGAAAATCGAAAGATAATATCGAATTCATAGTTTTAAACTTCACATTTTCATAGCTTCTATATAAAATATTTAATTTTTTTCCACAAATTATCATGCGTTCCTTCAATGTCTTCCAGTTAGTGTAGATCATCTCTTCTCTAGAAGAATGACGTCCGCGGTGGCCTAGTGGTAAGGTGACCTCGGAGCCTGAAGGTTCCAAGTTCGAATCCCAATTCCACTGAAGATCCACCGTGTATTGGGCCTGTTGCACGTTAAATCATACGTCATCAAAGGTCCCTCCCTCTTGTGTGGTGCGGCAGCTTGAATAGGATGGTGCCAGCTCAGCTGTCTACCTCGTCATCTGACCGCGCTTCAGAATCACGAGATCCGCCCTAAAATAGGCCTCGTGTTGCTTCAGAACGGGACTTTAATATAACCAACTAAATTAGAAGAATGACTTAACATAAAATATTTTAATAAAAGAAAAAACAGAAGTACGAGAAGAAGTAAACAATAGTAATAACAATATACCTTTTGCGCGCAACGCAGCTACATCCAGTGATTGCATTAACAATATTGTCTATACTCAACTAACCAATTAAGTTCGTTGATTATAGACAATATTGTTAATGCAATCACTGGATGCAGCTGCGTTGAGCGCAAAAGGTATTTATTGTTATTACTATTGTTTACTTCTTCTGGTTCTTCTTCTGTATTTTCTTTTTGTATAATTAAAATATCTTTTGTTTGTATTTTATTGGAAGTTGCTGCATTTTTGCGCCCTTCTTTTTAATGCAAAGTTTAATTATTAATATCTCTTGTTAAATTATTTCACTTGAACTTGTTTGCATAAAATAGTCATATAAATTTATAATGTAAAGCCGTAAGATATTTTCCCTGGTAATTTCATATGTATAACATATATATTATAAAATTTAGCAGAAAATGTTTATTCATTCCCCATCAAGTGATATGAAAGGCATTTTTTCCATTATTGCCACACTCTCAAAGACAAAAGTAAATTGCTTTAAATTCCCTAAGTACCTTTCATCACTTTTGAACGAATTAGTCATCATGAAAATGCAGAATGACGTAAGATTCATTTGCACTTGGTTTGATACATGCAAATTCTAATTCAAACATACCGTAACAAAAATCATTAAGAATGCTTTACGCGCATTCAGAAATTTTAATTCAATAGTTAATCATCACACTTATTCCCCTAAGTGAGAGCGTTTAATTGAATTAATATGACATTCACGTCTCTTTATTTGCAAATTAATAAATTCAATTATTAGTTATGTTAACATCCAAAATATGAAACGCTTTACAGATTAAAGTATTTTGAAAATTATGAACCATTTTAAGTTCTCATTTCCGTGGAATTTCCTTTCAGATAATTAACGCTGAACACGTCTTAAGCAAATGCGAATGACTCCGGCATGTTAGTTAAATACTTTTGTTAATAATTTGTGTCTTCTGCGTGTTTCTTAATAAAATAGCGGGTGAAATTTATCTAATTAAATGCTGCTCATTTATACGAGCTCTGAAATCTTAAGTCTTGAGTTATGTCATTAAAATTACGGTCTATTTGTGTATCAACATTTATTGGTGTAATGTCGATGCGTACTTTCTGTAATGAAAGTTCTTTGAAGAAGAGAAAATAACAGTCTATTCTTGAAGAAGGTAAAGCATAAAATCTCCGGTAATAAGAACTATTTAGATTGTCCAAAATACAAATCTTCACTATTATTTTAATATTAATTATAACATTAGTGTACCAAATGGAGTTTCATTTCACTGACTGAGTGAGCATTAGTCACTGAAACTTACAATGTCGCTGAACCTGACAGAGAAATTAATCCTTGGTCCCAGCTTGGCTTCCGCTAATTCCTTTGATTTCCATGAGCTCAATTCTGTGTATTTTTACTCTTCAAAAAAGAGAAGAGTAGAGAACAAAATGAATTTATTACCAAAAGTTTTGCTCAAACGTAGTTACTTTTCGCATAATCGCCTTGGTGACTCAGGTATTTATCATGTCGGCGGACCAGGTTTTCGATCTCCTCCTCGAAGAATGTTACCATCAGTGATATGAGATGGGCCTTAACGTCGCTTTGAATCTCCTCATTTTTCTGGTAGCTTTGGCCTCCTTGACAATTCTTCAATTCAGGTCAGAAATGAAAATCACTCGTCGCTAAGTCGGGGCTATACGTCGGGTGATCAGATACGTCCCATTTAAACTGCCCCAGAAACTGCTGGGTTGCAACAGCACTGTGAGGGTGGACATTGTCATGAATGAGGAGAACTCCAGAACTCAGAATGGCTCTTCGCAGTCGTCGTAGGGTCTGACGAGAAGCAACTGCATTGATCGTTTCTCATAAACCAAACTTCTACTTGAACTAAGCGAATAACACTACGCAATCGCACTTGGTGGCAGCATCGATTGGTCAGAACTGGTCAGCTGACGTCGCCAGTAGCAGAGGTTATGGTTAGAGACATGCTCAGTTGCCCACCGCGCATCCCCATTTCCTGCCACTTGTCTGCCTGTTTATGGCTCAATCGGAAGTTGATAAAAAACGACCCTCCTATCTGGGGAGGCGCTATTCACCTGCTCCCGCCACCTACCATTCACATCAGTTCTTTTGTTTCTTATCACTTATCACAGGAAACATGGTCTTCTCAGTGAAACAATGCCTTCCCATTTCCATGGACTGTTCACGGTCATCTTCACAGATCTTATTACCAGATAACAAATGCTAAGCTATTTCATCACCTGTGAAAATTGTGCACCACTCCCACATGCAATGACTTGAATGCACGAGACAATTGGGAAAACAGTAATAAGCCAAGAAAATAGCTATACCTTCTCCTCGACTTACTACCTATTTGACTTACTACCATCGGCGCTTACGACTACAGAAAATAAATTTCAAATTTCAGAATAAAACATAATTTCAGGTTTATTTTGTTAACAATACGTACAAAAGAGTATATAAAGTATATTTCACTTTATATTCAATATTCATCCGTACATAGATTGAATCCTTTTGTTTTATTTTCAATACTTCAATTCTGCGTTTTATAACCGTTTGAATGAAAATAGTGCTGAAAATATAAATCCTACTTACTTGCTGTCATAACTGACAGCTAGTAAGTAGGATTTATATTTTATAACTGATACTAGCTGTAGCCTACATACTAGCTGTCAGTTATGCCATCTAGTAAGTAGGATTTATATTTTCAGCACTATTTTCATTCAAACGGTTATAAAACACAGAATTGAAGTATTGAAAATAAAACAAATCCGTTCAAACGAACAGAACTCGATAGTAAGTAGAGGAGGACCTGTATATGAAACTCTTTATCCTCATGCATGAAAATACTTCACCTCATGAGTTTTTAAACTTTTAACTTATAGAAAGAAAGCAACAATGCCAAAGTCATTTTAATGTAAATGACTCCCCCAAAACTTTCTCGTATCCGCCCTGACACGGGTGGAGAAAAAAATATATCAAGCGTCAGTAACATGCGCCATTCCCTAACACAGGTGAGGAAAAAAGCGAATCGGTCGCGCCGTTTTTGCGACGTAGAATGGCAAAGAAACCGAATATGAAATTTAAACGTCTTTTTTCAACCGATTAAAACAAAAATTGGGCAAGGATCTACAATTAATATTAGGAGATCTCAAACCAATTTTTATTTTTCGAAGTCATATCGTTTAGGAGTTACCGTGTTCACAAGAATGCGATTATAAAGACTGACAGACAGTCCACCGTTTGACGTATTTTGTTCAAAATTTGATAAAAACCTACAAATTATGTGCAAAAATCATATACCAAATTCCATATCTCTGACTGTAATCGTTTTTGAGTTATCGTGTTCACAGATAGACAGACATAATTCCAAAATTGTGTTTTTCAGACTCAGGGAGGTCTAAAACGTGGAGCTTCGTCAAAATCTCGAGTTCGAATTTTTTGACGATTACAATACTTTCTCTTTGTATACTTCGTATGCGAGAAAGTAAAAAGGTCTAGTTTATATATTGATCTTTTAAATCTGAAACTGACACAACCAAATTCTAGGAGATCTTGCGGCATGAGTTTTGGTGGCACTTCATTTCGGTATAATTCTTGTGCCCATATTTTGAAATCTGCGAGAGAGGCCTCCCCAAAACTTTCTCGCATACGAATTGCACGAGTGTGGGGGGGGGGGAATACACCACGCGCCAGAAAACGTAAAGTATTCCCTAAAGTGGGGGAAACGCTCGCTCCAGCGTTCGCGCCTTTTTTGACTTTCTCGTATACGAAGTATACAAAGAGAAAGTATTGTAATCGTCAAAAAATTCGAACTCGAGATTTTGACGGATCTCCACGTTTTAGACCTCCCTGAGTCTGAAAAACACAATTTTGGAATTACGTCTGTATGTCTGTCTGTGTGTGTGTCTGTCTGTGAACACGATAACTCGAAAACTATTAGAGCTACGGGGATGAAATTTGGTATGTGGTCTTTCAACATAATTTGTAGGCTTCTATCAAATTTTGGACAAAATCCGTCAACGGGAAGTCTGTCTTTTTGTATGTCCGCGGTCATGTGAACGCTATAACTCAAAAACTTGGATAGCTAAATGGAAAACATTTGGTACACAGTTTTATCGTTATGAATGTAGGTCCGTATAAAAGTTTGGGCCAAATCCGTCAAAAAGAGGCGTTCAAATTGCATATTCAATTTCTTTTAATCCGATTCTCATGCGCATGCGTATTGGTAGCAATCTGTTATTGTTGTAAATTTTATTTACAACAATAAATAATGTTTTCAAGCATCAATTGTTAACAATTTTTTTATTGTTGTAAATCAAACCGATCTCATTATTTCAGCAAATCTTTTATTCAAGCGCTTTTGCAATTGTTACGGTTGTGGTAGTATAAATTGCTTTCTTGAGGATTCAATTCCAAAGCAGAATTTTCGCTTTAGTATTCATTGCATTGCCTATTTTATCGCGCCTGCTTCAAAGTAATATTTTTTTGAAACGTGGCAACAGATATTTGATTTCAGGTGTGTTTGTTTTTTTGTTTTACTTTCTCGTATACGAAGTATGCGAAGAGAAAGTATCTCCACTACGAATCTCCACTTAGAAAGTATACTAGAAAGTTTAGGGGAGACCACTCCCGCTGGTTTGCGTCTTAGAATGAGGGAAAAATCGAACATGACATTTCAACGCCTTTTTCTTAACCGGTTTAAACAAAGATTGGAGACAAATCTACAATTAGGATTTCAAGACTACATGCGAAATTTCATTAATCTAAGTTATTTCTTTTAGAAGATAGTGTCTTCAGAAGTATGCGATTATACAGACCGACAGACAGTCAACCCTTTGACTGATCTGATCCAAAATTTTAAAAGGACCTACATTTCTGATGATAAAAAACTGTGTATCGAATATGATCCATCTAGCTATTCAAGTTTTTGAGTTATAGTGTTCACATGAAAGCGGACAGACAAACAAACAGACTTCCCGTAGACGGATTTTGTCCAAAATTTGATAGAAAACCACAAATTATGTGTTACGATCACATAAATTCCACCCCCGTAGATCTAATAGTTTTCGAGTTATCGTGTTCACAGACAGACAGACACACACACAGACAGACATAATTCCAAAATTGTGTTTTTCGGACTCAGGAATGTCTAAAACGTGGAGATTCGTCAAAATCTCGAGTTCGAATTTTGGACGAATACAATACTTTCTATTTGAGTACTTCGTATACGAGAAAGTCAAAAAACCTTTCATGATTGAGTGGTCAAATCCATGATTGGTAGCCACGGAACTGAAATTTATCTATGCATTTTACCATCTTTCAACCAGAATCAAAAACAACCAAAAATACTCCTTTTTCCCAATCTGTGTATCCTATTTGATAAACATATTTGAATACAATTCATCATTTTTTGAAATAATATCATCATTTGATATACATTTGTTATGGTAATACTTTAATTAATTTAAATACAATCAGATAAGAATAACACGTATATAAGAATAATACAGCCATATTTTAATAATTTAATCATGTCATGATTTGATATAAAATCTGAATATAATTAATCATTCATTACATATAGACTTTTTAATAAACTATGCATTGAAATTTCAAATTAATTTTTGTTAACGAAATGACTTAATTAATCAATAAAAATATTTTCTAAAATGATCACGTGACTTAATTTCCTTTGTATTCTTTAATTTCCATAAAGTTTTCACATAATAATTAACCAGTTGTAATGCAACAAAACATATTCAATTAAAATATTACTAAATTGCGAAAATTACCTACACTAATCTCTTTAACTCTTTACCAATTACATAATAATTTCTCACAGATGACTTAAATAAATAAAATAACATTTCACTGCTCTATATCTCTTCAATAAAAAAGTATAAACACAGCTTCAGGCATACATTTGGCAATCAATTTTTTTTAAGTTAAGGCGTATTATATGTAAAATAATTTTAGCTTTGTTTGAGCACAATTTAATTAATTTTTGCCGTACAATCTCTAAACACCGTAATTAAAGATAAGCGATAAAACTGTAACATGTGATGTTGAATAATTAGTAGAAATAATTATCTTCAGTCTAAGTTACTTTCCTGACCATACATAATTTCATTTGCGATATTAACTTATTCGGAATATTTGAAAAAAATATCTGCATACCACAATTTAACAATGCGGCTCAGAAATTGTGATGTCATAAATTTAGAATATTTTAACGCCTTCTATTTGCACCAAAATAGTGGTAATGATAATTCATTAAATTCTCTAAAAACTCGTTTAAAATAAGAAACTTCACCTTGTTTAACTTTAAATTTATTTTTATATAAAATCTCTAACGATGGAAAGAGATTTAAAATCAAATAACATTTATTTGTAACTCATTGACCGCACATTATTTTATTTATAGTTACAGAAATAGCTTATTATTAGAGGAATTTTAATGTAAATCAACTGCAAAAAAGAAATATTCTTCCCCTTGTTTCCGTCGATAAAAATCGTTTGGAATTTTACAAGAAAATAAGGCAGTAAAATAAAAATAACTTTAAAGGAAAAAATAAATAGATGCTTATTAATAAAATATGATCTTTCTTTTTCTAGCTTTCATATGAGCATTTTCGCACTTAAATGCATTTGCTTAATTTTTCTTCCCCTTCTCAGTGTTCACATAATCTCCTTTCAGAAAGGATAAATTTAAACATTTACTCGACATATTATATTCTGAAAGCAGGGTATCAACTTGCTTGAAAAAATGCTTCTGTCCGAATTTTTCAAAAGACGGAAAATCTTTCATTACTGTATAACACTGAATTTTTAGCTTCGTCAAAAATGTAATACTATATTCAGTGATGTATATTTCGCAAAATTTTGAAAGAAAAGCTTAATTACTACGCGGAAATGGAAATTAAAAAGAATTATGGAACGATTACTAAAAATTTTACGAGACGCAAAACTAACATATCTCGTGTAATGTGTAATAGGAAGCTGCCAACCTTGATTTCTACCGAATTTTTTTGACGTAGACTTATATTTCTCCATACTAGTCTAATGGGGTTTCGGAAAAGGAAAAAATTATGACGCTTTTCGTGGTACTTTTAAACGCTTATAGCTCCGTAACCAAATAACATAGAGAGTTGGTTTTAGTTTCATTAACAGAGTAAGGTTGACATTGAAGATTGCAAAATGAATTTTAGAATTTGGAATTCCAGTTTAGTCACAGTCAAGCTTCAAAGTTGGTGAAAACCACGAGGAATTTTGATGACGTCACAGTGACCGATGCGCGCGCGTGCATCGGTTGTGAGGGGTATATTAACTGGATTTTAACAGATTAATAATTAATTCATTTCAGATTAATTAATCCATTCAGATTAATTCATTTAACAGAGAAAGGTCATAGAGCATAGGTCATAGGTCAAAGTCACATAGAGATACTGTAGTCACAGAAAGTAAAAGTTGAGTAATCGATTAATTAACTGTCCTTAATTAATTATTATTAACAATTGTTGATTTAATTGAGCTGTCCTTTCCATCGATTTAATTGAGTTGAGTTGGTTTTAGTTTCATTTAACAGAGAAAGATCATAGAGCATAGGTCATAGATCAAAGTCACATACAGCTACTTTAGTCACATAGAACAACTTTAGTCACAGAAAGTCATAGTGAGTAAAGTAAGTAAGACTACGCCCCTCAATCCCAGCGGGAGTTTCGCAGAGACAGCCTCCCGTCGAATTTTTTTCCCCCAGAATTTCGAAACTCAGCAACAAAATTCTTTCCAAAATTTTACTTGAATAAATATTTTAAATACGACAGAAATCGAAGAGAAAATGAACAAAGAGAGCCTTTTCTTTATGCAAGTAAATTGAAATATCTTTTCATTAAATAGCGTTCCAGTTCCTTTAATTATTTTACACTTGTGTATATTTTGATAAATCTGACTTGTTTTCTGTAAATTTTCTAAATTTTCTTAATTTCACGGAAAAAGAGCTAAAGGTTTCTGGACCTAAACTGCTGATAATAAAAGTTTTACTATTAACAGCGGAAAATATTTTTGGAGAAATCCAAAAGATTTTTATAGTTCATATTGTTTCTTATACTACTAATACTATAATAAAAAAAGTCAGAGGATGGCTTAATTTTGAGAAATATGTTTTTGGATAAAATAACATTCACTTTAAGTTTTTTGCCATAGGTGTAATACATAGAATAAATTACCAGTGATACTGGGAATGCAGATGTTCTGAAGAGGAAAAACACATACTGTTTATTCAAGCTTCATATTTCCTGTAACAAATAAATAATGCTAATTAAATTATTTTCTTTTCTTATTCGTTCTCAGTTTTGAAGCAAGTGTTGATCAGTTTATATCAACGCCAAACAAATAAAACATGAGTTAGTATATTGAATTTTATTCGGCTGATAATGCTATTTCCGCTGTATAAATCAATTTCCACTGCATTAATTAATTAATTTTATACATTGGATACAGAAAGGAGCATCAATACTGTTATAACGTCTTATAAAAATCTGCTTTTCGTGAACATAATTTATTTATATTAAATCTCATTTTTCTGTTTCAAAGTATTGCCTACACTCAATAAGTTACTTAAGTGAGTGATAATAATACTTAATAAGTGATAAGTGAGTTCATGCTCACATATCAAAATTAAAAGTGTGTATTTAATTTTTTAATCCATTGCACATCTTGCAGGATGAAAAAAAATAATTTATGTCGTCGGAGTAAAGCGAAAGATTAACTTTTATGGTAGGTAACTAGAGCAGTTACATTTGTCGTGTGATCTGACGTCACTTGAATTGACTTCATTCATACTCAAATGGTGCACGGCAAAATCTATACATTTAAATCACCCAAGCGCAGACGAGATCAACTGTCCAAAATAGACGATCAAGATAATTAAGTATCTTTACGTGGAGGCGATTGGGTGGCAAAAGTGAGTAGGCAAAAATTTTATAGACATCTAAAAGTGCCCGGGAATATAGTAGACAACAAAATTTTAAAAGTTTGTTGCAAATTTGTGAATAATTGTGACGCTGTATTCTCCAAGGAAAGTTTAAAGGGGAGGATCAGTGGCGGCGAGTGGGTTGAAAAAGTAGGGGGGAAAACATTTATAGACATCTAAAAGTAACCGGGAGTATAGAGGTAGACAACAAAATTTAAAAATTTAGCTACAAACTTATCTAATTTTCCAGGACACTATTGTTTTTTTTTATAATTCCTAGTTTGGGGCCGCCAAACTGAAATAAAAATTTAATTTTTCAGCAAAAAGTAGGGGGCGTCTCCCCCCCCTGACTCGCTACCACTGTCTTTACTGACATGATAACTAGACAAGCACCACATACCATCCATCGATTTCATCGATATTAGAAATGTATAATCATAATCACTTCAAAAAATATAGAAATGGTTTTTTACATGCTATGACTGTACTGTTCATTTCCTTCTTTAAAATCACCAAACGCATAGCGTCCAAAAGAGAAAAACAAGATAATAAATTTCTCTCAATTTAAAAAATTTGATATTTCTGAAGATATTTTTCTCTATAGTATTCACAGGACAAAGTAATTCATAATGACTTGAAATTACTAACTCGCTATGAAATATTGTTCTTAAGACAATAAAGTCTTCTAATAAAACTTTCATAAAAGGCATATTTTTTTTATCAAAATGAACAATGACTGGAATTTTAAAAATAAAGCATATATCTTTTATTTGAAGGCAAAAAATAATTTAATTGCCGTCTCTACATAAGAATATTGTTTGCAGGTTTGTAAACTATAGCTTTTGTTAAAATGACTAAATTAAAATTCATATCTTGATAGTTGAAACTCAACTTTTAATATCATTGCTATTCTTTTCTCTAAAAATTAAGCTTCTCATTAGAATCTCAGAAAAGAACTGTTTTGTTATTTGCACTATTTAGCATGTTGCACTTACCCATGCAGAAACAGTTATATTAATTAGCATATACCAAAAATATAACTCAATTAATATTCTGCTTCTGCTTAATTACAGCCATTATAATCATGGAAGAAAAAGAAATTCTGGCATGTGAGAACAGACGATTTTTTTTCTTTTTTGATTTTGATTTGAGGATTTGATTTAGTTGGTTGTATAAATGTTTCGAACAAAAATGAAACTATAAAATCCAAACAATCAGATAACAAATCCCAGGAGAAAAATATTCTGAAGAAATTTCTGGCAATT
>BGPR01000649.1:0-36529 GCA_013235015.1 Araneus ventricosus | reverse complement strand
GTATGTCAACCTGCCTATTTGTGACGTGTATTTTGAAGGTTTATGCCCACCCTGTCCTGAGAGACTGAGATAGGGCTTATTCGCCCCTATTTCAAGTCGGCAAAAGAGGAATCTGTGTACCAAGTTTCCTCAAAATTTATGCAGCGATTCGGAAGTAATGCTGGAACAAACATAAATACAAACGTATATACATATATTTAGTTTTATATATATAGATTTATGCAGATACACATAAATCTAAAAAGAATTAACATTAACTCTAAATCACGATCATGGAAAACATCTTGTTTTCATATAACCTCATTAAGAATAAAGAAACTTTAGTCAATGGAGAGAATCACACAAATGACAAAAATATTACTTCAGTAAATCAGATTTTTAGCTTATATCAGAGTGATTAATGGCATCAGAAAAAATAAAATTCCATGTAAAAATCAACATCGAAAAACTTTTCTTAAAGCATTGAAAGATAATCAGGTTTTTTTTGCTGCTCTAATCTTACTACAGTCATATTCATTCAAATATACATTCGATTTCAAAATATGCTTGAATTAATTCTGTCTCGTTGGTCGACAAAAAGAATTTGATATGCTATTCATTATTAAAATTCTTCATGTACTTCTTCATTAGAAAACTATGATTGAATATATTATATGTTAAGTAGTATATATTATAGTATATATTATATGTTAAGCTGTTGCTCATTATGTAGATTCAATAATTTTGCGCCCTAAAGGAATTCAAAAACAATTGTATTTTTACGAAAAAATTACATTTAGGCTTGAATATGTGAAACCTTTTAACATAAGCAGACAAATGCGTACTTTCTCACAATTTTATAAACTTTATCAAAGGAAAGGTAAACTTATTCATGCTATTAATGAACTTGCTTTTTTAAGCTTTCAGTAATAACCTAAAATTATAACAGATTTTAACTTTCTTTTCGGGAGCTATTTAAATTTTATATTTTATCCAATAGTACCAAACAAATTCTCCGGGAACTAATAAATTCTATGGCTAGAAGACATAACGAATTTTTGTACCCTCAGACACTTAAAAAGCAAATTTGCTTTGAAAAATAAATGCACATTATCTAAAAATACCCGCGCTTCCGTTTTCAAATGCAGGAAAAATTATTTCCTTTTATATATATAGATTATTAAATTAAATTTGCTCAAAATATGAATCAATGTTTTGGTGATAAGAGCTGCTTCTAAAATTTCATCGTTTCTTGGCGTTGGTGAGTTTTAAGAAGAGATTCTTTTAGACTAATGGATTTTAAGGCTTGATTTATATCAAAGCTATACATTAAATTTCATGAGTTATTAATTTATCAGGATTCTAATCATTCATTTATAAAATGAATCCACTTTTTCATTTTATTTTTCCTTCATTTTCGTAAGCTTGAGATGATTTATTTGCTTTTAAAAAGTTAAATCAGAATATTCATCACTTTCTTACCGAAATTCACCTTAAATTTCAAAAGACAATGAATTTCCTATTATTCTAAGCAAATTGTATAGAAAAAGAAGGAAAATTGTTTTTAAAGCACCTTTCAGAATTTAATGATAAATATTAATCATTATTTTCTCTTACATAGCTTTTTGAAAATAAAACTACAATTAATCACACTTTATTATAATTGGTGCAAGTTTTTATAGAAAACTAAAGGATACGATAACATAAATGCTCAAAACCTTAAAGAATTAAATGTCACTTTAACGATTCGGCCATTGGTTAAGAACACAACTTAAAATTCAAATGAATAGCTTTAATCGAAATTTCAGGAAGAAATCAACATTTTTTACAGATTTCATAACAATACTTAAACATTTAAGTTGATAACACTTGAAAAGTTTATATTTAAAAGTAGAAAATAAAATCGCTCTGTTTAGAAATGTAAAAATAATTCAGGGTTAATATTCTCTCAATGTCAACGCATTACTTCCTTTTCTTAGTTAAAATCAATCATGGGATGAATGAAAGATAAATATTTAACAATATTTGTTTTCAAATTCTGCTTTTATTTACTGGTAATAACCTACTCCTGAAATCCAGAGAAAGAAAGAAAATTTAGATATCTACTTTCACTTGCTATAAAGATAGGTTTATTATTATTTCACAACGACACTTATTATATTATAGCTGAAAGTTGATAATACTCAAAATGTTTGTAGCATTTTTCGAAAGGAGACAATAATCCACAAAAAAAAACAATTTATATTGTTATAAAAACAATAAATTGCTCAACGTTAAAATCTTCTCAGTGCCTAAGTGCTAAGCAGTTTTTTAAGTTATAACTTGACATGCGAAGAATAAATGCAAATACGTACTTGACGATTTATTTTTCAAATACTGATATTGTTATTGTTAATAATCTTCTCCTGAAATGCAAGGAAAGAAATGAATAAAATTCAGATATCTACTTTCTCCAGTTGCAAAGATATTTTTACAGATTTTGATGAAAAACAACTTTGAATACACTTTTCGCTCGAAGCAAAAAGTAATTTTTCAGCATTGCTCTGTGTTATAGTTCATTTCTATCATGATTCTGCCAGGATTTTAAAAGGTGGATTTTATTAAAGAGTTCCACAAAGACAAAACTACGTGTTAACATTCCTTTCTCATCCGTATCCGACGTAAATATATTTTTAAAAAGGATAATTCTTTTTTCCTGGATATTTTCAAATTTCATCAGAATCATTTCTCCTGAAATCAAAGGAAAGAAACGAATAAAATTCAGATATCTACTTTCTCCAGCTGCAAAGATATTTTTACAGATTTCAGTGAAAAAAGGCTTTTAATACATTTTTCGATCGAAGCTTAAAGTAATTTTTTATCGTTACTTTATGTTATATTTCATTTCTACAATGAGCTCTGTTCTGTCAGAATTTTATTTTTTGCTGAAATGAAAGGCGGATTTTATTAAAGAATTCCACAAAGACAAAACTACGTGTTAATATTACTTTCTCTTCCGTACCTGACGTAAATATATTTTTCAAAAGGGTAATTCTTTTTTCCTGGATATTTTCAAATTTCATCAGAATCATTTCTCCTGAAATCTTAGGAAAGAAACTGATAAAATTTAGATATCTACTTTCTCCAGCTGCAAAGATATTTTTACAAATTTCAGTGAAAAACGACTTACAATACACTTTTCAATCGAAGCTTAAAGTAATTTTTCATCGTTGCTCTGTGTTATAGCTCACTTCTACAATGAGCTCTATTCTGCAGAATTTTATTTTTTGCTGAAATGAAAGCCTGATTTTATTGATGAGTTCGACAGAGGCAAAAAACAATATTACTTTCTCTTCCATATCTGACGTAAATATATTTTTCAAAAGGGCAATTCTTGCCTGGATATTTTCAAAGAATTTACTTTAGCTTAAGAATTCTGAAGCATTAAATATAGATGAATCGAATTTACTTTTAGAATGGACTCTTTCTATAATCCAGTTGCTTTATGGAAAAAAGATTTTTTTTTGGCTGAAGTAAAGAGTTTTAACTTTTTGCATTAACTTAAATAATGTCACGCTGGCCAAGTCACGGCTTCCAGATTGGAGAGTAGTGACATTGAGACAAAATTGTATAGAAGTCCCACCGTGTATGTGTGCCTGGTGCATGATAAATCTGCCGTCGAGAGTCGAACCTCCTTCTTATGGTGTGGTGCGGAAGTTTGGAGAGGGCGAGTTGTCACAGGTATATTAATCAAAGTTACGAGATTCTTACTAAAAGAGAATCATGTGTAGTTACAAAACGAATCGCTAATCTTGCTAAGCTAAACTAAACTTAAATATCGCATGCGGCAACAGAAGAATTATATATAAAAACTAAAGAATCTTGGACAAAAGCTGTAACAAGAATTTATTCAACATTTATCAGAATAAAGCATAACTGAAATTTAATATTTTTTATGTGGAAATTTTAGTGCTGAAAAAAACACTGTTCCTATAAGAGAAATTTTTAATCTGTTGGGAAAAAACTATTAGATCAAGTTTAATAGTTATTGTATTATTTAGTTTAGTTTAGTTTAGTTATATTAACGTCCCGTTTTGAAGCAACACGAGGGCTATTTTGGGACGGACCTCGTAATTTTGAACCTCGGTCAGATGACGAGGACGACACCTGAGCTGGAATCCCCTCTCCAAACTTCCACGCCACACCAACGGGAGGACGTTTGACCACTACGTATGATTTAACGTGCAACAGGCCCCATGCACGGCGGATCATTGTATTATTTAGATACATCAGATATTAAATCTTGAGTTAAAAGATACAAAAAATAAAGATGCAAATCACTTGACAATTTATCAATAAAAATGTATAAACAAAAATTTACTGTGCGCTAAAGCTACACACCTAGAAATTCGTAACAAAGAAAATTAATTCTATTTCAATGTGATAAGATCAATAATATTACATTTTATTTACGCTGTAGTATTATTATTTAGCATTAAATTAGAAGTGACATAACTGAATATCAATAAGACAATTTTATTGCAGCATATATATGTTAAGATATCTAAAATATATTCTGTGTATTTATCTAAATAGTTTTTTTTTTAAATTTGGGCAAGAAATATACAGGGTGGTTATAATTAAAGTTGAACTTTCGAAAGGCTGTAAAAAAAAGAACCACTGTCAGAGTGACATGATATTTCATCTGAGTATACGTGAAGCAATGGGAATTTGTTTTGCGAAAGGCAAAAAAATAGTTCAAAAGTTGACCGATAGATGGCGCTGTACTCGTGATAAGATGCTAAAAAGCGATTGCTTTAAAATATATGCTAATTTTAAGATGCTAATTAAAATACGTGACATGTTGTTGTGGCACTCTTTGTTCAAAGCCCATCCACCACGACAAGGTGGTGCCACAGCGGATAGGAAAAAATCGGTTTTTAATTGTCCCTAGGCCAAAAACCGTAGAAAAAACAAAAATGAAATCGGTTTTTAATGGTCCCTGGGCCAAAAACCGTAGAAAAAGCAAACACTGATGAAACTATCAAGAAAAGGAAGTCGGCTTCGACTTGCTTAAGAAATGTTCAATATGCTGGTCATCGTTTTCGCCTATGAGCTGAAAGCGCAATACAGCATGTTCTACAACAGATCGGAGTGTTTCAGTGGTGATATTGTGAATATGTTCCGTAATGCGGTTTCTCAACTCAGGAATTGGACGGACATTTGCAATCGGATCCCCGTACACGACATCTTTTAGGTAACCCCACAGCCAGAAGTCGCAAGAGTTCAGGTCAGATGATCGTGGCGGCCAAGCTTTTGGCAAATGGCGACTGATAATTCTGCCATTTCCAAAATGCAGATTCAACAGCTGCATCACTGGTGTTGCGATGTGCGAAGGAGCGCCATCTTGCCTAAAAAATTGTTCTATCCACACATCCGCGCTGTTGCAGTGCTGTAATGAACTGGTTGCGCAAAAGATATTCATAACGTGTCCCATTAACTATACAGGTTACAGGACCCGAAGGACCAGTCTCCTCGAAGAAGAAAGGGCCAACGATAAATGCTGCCGTAAACCCGCACCACACAGTGATCTTTTGAAAATGAAGGGGCAATGGTTGCATTTGGAACAGATTCTCTCTTGCTCATATTCTGCAATTTTGAGTATTGGCAGAACCTTGGAGATGGAAATGGGCTTCGTCTGTCCACAAAATGTTCCATGGCCATGCATTCTCCACTTCCATTCGAGCAAGAAATTGCAGGGCGAAAACTTCTCGTTTTGACAGGTCAGCAGGAACCAACTCCTGAACATCCGTAATTTTGAATGGATAACATTGCAGGATGTTTCGAAGCATTCTACGAACCGTGCTAACAGACATATCTAAAGATCGGGAAATTCCCCGTGCACTGCACGTTCCCAAAGCATTTCTTGACGCTTCCTGCAATGTGTAGCCACATCCTCCAATGACGACGAAGCAATTGCTTTCCTCTCTCTCCCACATTTCACGTCAAATAAACCCGACTCTTTGAATTTATCAATCATCTTCTTCCGACCGAAAGCAGTCATCGGACCAGAGCCGCTTCTTAAACCCTTTAATGTCCGGAATTTCTTCAATGCAATTGCCGCACAGTCACCGTTCTTGTGAAGAAGCTTCACAAGCACAGCCCGATCCTTCAATTATAGAGTCATGACTACCTTCTCAGACGCAGAATAACAGGAACTTCATGTCCCCCGCCTTTTTATCACAAGTGTAATGTGCGGTGCGCATGTCACGTCTTTTATTAACATCTTAAAATTAGCATATCTTTTAAAGCAATCGTTTTTAAGCATCTTATCGCGAGTTCAGCGCCATCTATCGGTCAACTTTTGAACTATTTTTTTTATTATTATTATTTCGCAAAACAAAGTCTTATTGCTTCACGTATACTCAAATGAAATATCAGGTCATTCTGACCAGTGGTTCTTTTTTACAACCTTTTCAAAGTGCAACTTTAATTATAATTACACTGCATATTAAAAATACAGAGATATATATTTCAGAAATTTTGAGGTTTTACTACTAATTATTACATTTTTCATTTTATCATTTTTTCTTAATTTAAATTACGATTTCAAAAATTTAACCAAGCAAAACACATTTTCTCATTTTCAATTATTCTCGAAAACATCTAAAGGTAAAATTTAATCTTTCAATGAAGGAATCTGTTGAGAGAAATCCTTCTGGGTGTTTATATTAACATTTTTAAGAATCAGGCTTTGCAGGTTAATAACATTTTTCTTTATCGTTTTCAAAATTACGAAAGCGCTACGTCAAAAATTTTCAACACACAAGGGAAGGATTACAAAGATGCTACCCACACTGTGTCGACTTTTAAGGATAATTTAAATAACGGGTAAAAATATTAAAAAAAAACTGAGCTTGACATCTAAATTCAAAACTAAAATGCATAGGCGTCGTCAAAGAGTTAACGCAGCTATGTTGGCTCAATTAGCTCTTCATGCGTAAGAGGCGTTGCTTCTTCTATGTTTAAATAAAGATTACTCTTTAAAAAGAAGGGGATATGTTTATAGGACTTTTGATCCATTCGACTTGCTTCCAAAAATCTGTTCACTTTACATCCAAAGATGTTCGATAAAATAAAAATTTGTGAAATTCTATTTTCAAAACGTTTGATAACGGAACATATTTTGGAAAATATGGTATTTTTTCAGACATACTTTTTATTATTTGGAATACAAAGTTTTCATGGACAAAGTGTAGTTACTGTAAGTGGATATGCTACTGCAACTATCTAGTTCAATATTCCATCTCAGAAGGATACAAACTCTATTGGCGAAATGCGATCACTAGATGGTAGCTACACTAATCTATGAAGTACACTAATGTCAAAGACTTGCTCTTGTAACAAGAGTATTTATCAACCAAAACTGAACAAATTTCATCCAAAATTTGATACTCTTCAAAAATTTGCTGCAAAGACAACATATTAATTTTTATTCATCTATTTCATTCCTCTTTTCAATTATAATTTACATACACAAACAGATAAAATTCCATAAGTGATTACTTCGGAGATTATCAATGGATGGAGATTATCGAAATCTCTAGTTCGAATTTCTAGACAATTACAAAAGTTTATCTTTCGATAATTTTTTTTTCTTTCTGTGCAAGAAAATAAAAACATTGAATATTGTATGGGGGAGAAATAAAGCTGAATTAGTCATATATAAATGCATCAATTCTGATTTTAGAATATCTGCATATTAACATTTATTATCTGAATATTAACATTATCATTAATATTAACATTATCTGAATATTAACATTTAAGAGTATCTTGCATGGAAGGAAATTTTAAAAAGTCGAAAAAAAACATTAATTATGTTACATTGCATTCTTCAACAGCTGTATCACTAATCTTCACAGCTGTGGAAGTTGATGACACCAAGCCTGGATGCAAATTTTAAATTTGAAAAGTGGAACAAATTTTAAACATTTGTCATTGAAAGGAATGCAGAAACTGAACACAAATGAAAAAAGGAAAGAATGGGAATTTTCACTCTATTCAGTTGTAAATATCCGCCAAGATCAAATGACTGAAAAAGTTTCTCTCAACTAATCATAATTGGTTGTTTCGAAATCTTTTTAAAATACAGAAACGAATTAGACATTTTTGTTCCCAATATCCAAGGATTTAATTGAATTACTTCCGGTGCCGACGCCCTCAGTGAGCAGAAAATCGAGCAGAATTTATCGGGCAGAAAATATCATTAGTAATATTTTTGCCAGCTGCACCGAAAACTGCCATTTTCGGCAAAATTAGTCGGGCGAGAAAAAGGCTGAAATTTGCGGAGGATTTCCAATTATCAGAACGTCGGCTTTTGCTGCTGCTCCGATGATTTGATCTCGGCTTTGCATATTTTGATTCTTTTTTTACTTTAACAGCCACGCGACTATTTTACTCTCCAGAAATAATCACTAGGAAATGTAAAAATTCGATTATTTTCTTCTGGGTTTTTTAATAATCGTCTTTCTTTGTTTGAGAATTTCGATTTTAAATTCGAATCAACTTGAAACGGAGTTAGAATCTTGTCTGTCTCATTTCAATTTTTCTTTATTTGAGTCTTTGTATTTTACTAGAGGATCCAAACATCCAACTTTTCTTTGCTGTTGGGCATAAAAGAAGTATTTCAGGGTTGTTTTACGATATGTACAACAATTTATAAATAGATAAAAGCGCTTTTCATTCGAAGATTGGAAGGTGGAATGAAATCTCAAAAATATTTTCTCCTTCGCTGTTATCTTGCATTCTTTAAGGGCAAAGTCTCAAATTCGTGCAGCTGTATTTCAGTTGTCTTTTTCATGCAAATGAAGTCAACTCACACTACATTAGTCATATGATATGCATAACTGCGCATGTCGTCTAAACATGCATATAAATGTCGCCCTGTACGTCAGAGTGCGCATTCGCCTGTCATTAGCGGCTTATACTATGTTTGCACTGCTTACATGTTGTACGAAATTTTTGAGCATAAAATACTTGGTTTTGTGCAGATTATAGCATTAAAGTACAAACAAGAAAGACGATTGTCTTATAAAAAGGTTTTCCAAGTTACTTGTTGACAATCTTAAGCTATTAAAAGCATGGACTTCGAGCTGAAGAAAGATCTACTTTATCGAAATTCGTTGAAATATTGAGGTCAAAATTTTTGATGATTATAATGCTTTCTCAATGAACACTTCGTATTTGATAAAATAAAAACCATATATAAAAAATAAGATTGGATTCTATCTAAAATAACTCCTTTTATCAAAAATTTTCTGAAATTCTATTTCATATATATTTATTGATTCGAATATTTTTTGAAACGAAGTAAACTGACCTACGTTGTCAAGCAGTGACACTTCTCCGACGAGGAGATTTAGCCAAATAAATAGTTTCTTTTCAAAAATAATAATTCAAAGAAAGTAAAAAACACGAAATGAACTGTAATAGAATGCAATTAAACAGACAAGGAATCCAATCTAGTCCACTTTTTCGAGGGCTATAGACTAAATTCGAAATGGATTTAAATAAATTGGGAAATTTTTCTGTAAGAGGCTCGACCTAAGTCTAACCAAAGCCTCTTCATAGCCCGAAATTTCCCAAACCACAAGATAAACAAGATAAGTAAACAACAAAAGAATTTCCAGAAAGAAAAATAAACATAATACCGCTAACAAGATTGATTTAAAATTTGTTAGCCTTCCGGCAAAAATACCTTCATAAAAATATCAGTAAGGAAGAAAAATTCAAACTTACTCCACTATTGCAAAGAATTAAAAAGTCCAAATTCAACTCACAGACAAAGAATAAGGATAATCCCGCCTTAAATTAGCAATCGCAGCAATTTTCAAAAAGTCATCTTTAGTTGAATACATTAAAAGATACTCCTACGCATAGGATTGCTACTACAGTAAACTTCGTTACTTTAGCTTTAAAACGACGCCTACGGATTTTCATTTTGAAGTTAGATGTCAAGTTCAGATTCTGATATTCTTACCTGTTATTCTGATTAGCCCCTGAAGCAGATGCGATTTGGGTAGCAGTTTTTGTTGTCTTTTCTGTTTAAAAAGTAACACATCTTTCGATGACAACAAATTGAAAGATTGTGCACAATTTTTTTATAGTGGTGTTATCGCAACTTGAAAATATAGTGCAAGTAAAGAAATTTATCTACAAAGTTATAATCTTAAATGTATAAACATCTTACAGAATTTCTTTTAATAGATTTTGATATTAGATTTTCAACAATGAGAAAAGAATTCCTTCTAAATTAAAATTTAAAAGTTATTTAATTAATAACAATCATTTTAAAGGATAAAAGGAAAACATTGCAATCAATGTTTTTAACTCTGAAAAATATTTAAAATGTATTTAATTCTGAAAAATATTTTTTTTAATATTAACCTTCTGACCAGAGTAGTTTCGATTACAAAATAAATTTAATAAAAACAGTTTTTAAAAACAAAGTTTTATTAATATACGAAAGAGTAGAAATTGTTTTGATTTTAATAAATTTTTGATAATTATTCTTTTTATTACAAATATTATGGAACCCAGAAATAATTTTTTCTAAAATTACCCGACAGGTGGCTCCACTCATAAAATTTAATTAAATTTATTGATTAATGGATAATTATGTTCTCGAGAATAATGTATTATTATCGAGAACACAAAGAGATACGGAATTTCGAATGTCTATCACATCAGGAAGAGAGCGAAATTTATTTTAACTTTGTTATATTAACGTCCTGTTTTGAAGCAACACAGGAGCTATTTTGGGACGAACCTCGTAATTTTGAACCGCGGTCAAATAACGAGAACGACACCTCAGCATGTACCTTCTCTCCAAACTTCTGCACCACCAGGGGGAGGACGATTGGCCACAATGAATCATTTAGCATGCAACAGGCCCCATACACATGGGATCTTGAGTGAAATTAGGTTTCGAGCCTGGAGCCCTCCGGCCCCAAACCGGGACCTTACCACTAGGCCGACACGACCAGTTTCATCATCGAAAGCAGATTTAGCCTGCACCAGGCACCCATATGCAGCTCATCTTCAATGAAATCTGGTATAGATCTCACAGCCCTCCATTTTGGAAGCAGGGACTCTGCCATCAAGAAAATATGGAAGCAACAATATCTATATAAGTGCTCCAGTTTTAAAAAGTTATAATTTTGCCGAAAAAAATTATCGATTAAATAAGTGAATTATAGAAATAATCCATTCTCAAATATCGGATTCTTCTATATTTTTTGACGACTTCTGAAACTGAATGTAAATGCTTTGGAAATATCCAGAAATAAAAAAAATATATTTGTCCTTTTGAAATATATATTTACATCATACACGAAATAAAAAATAACGTTAATGAGCTGTTTTGCCCTTGTGAAACTCTTCAAGAAAATCCGCCTTTCATTTCAGCAAAGAAATAAAATTCTTGCAGAGTAGAGTTCATTGTAGAAATGAAATGTAGCATAGAGAAACGATGAAAAATTACTTTAAGCTTCGTGGGAAAAGTGTATTCAAAGTCGTTTTTCACTAAAATCTATAAAAATATCTTTGCTACTGGAGAAAGTAGATATCTGAATTTTCTTCATTTCTTTCCTTTGATTTCCGGAGAGGATCACTATTAATACCAAAATCAGTATTTGAAAAATAAATCGTGAAGTACCTACATATAATACCTTTATTCCTCCCATGATTGATTATAACTGAAAAAAAAGTATTAGTACCTAGACTCTCAGAAAATCTTAACCTCGAAATATTTATCACTCTCCTAGCAAAAGAAATTTTTTAGCGGAATTCGGTCTCCTTTCAAAAAGACAATAAGTTTTCGAGTGTTATTAACCTAAGTCAATTATAATATAATAATTTTTTCCTCTCAAATAGCAAAATAAATATATGTGTAAGTATGCAGCATTATTATTTTCATATCAAAATAAATATGCATGTAAGTATTGTTATAAAAACAGTAAAAGCTGTTTCAGAAGTAAAAGTTGACTTCTGCTTGAAATTTCACCTACAGATATTTATTCATTTTTTTTCTTAACTTAATGGGGGCCGCGGTGACACAGTCTCGGCCTTGGGGCAGGAGGGTTCCAGGTTCGAAACCCGATTCCACTGAAGATCACTCGTGTGCAGGCCTGTTACAGGTTAACCATATGTAGGAGCCGAACGTCCTTCCGATGGTATGGTGCTGAAATTTAGAGAGGGGGTGCCAGCTCAGATGGCGTCCTCTTCATCTGACCGCGGCTCAAAATTGCGAGGTTCGTCCAACCCTTGGATGCTTCAAATAGGGACGTTAATATAACTAAACTAAACTTAACTTAATGGAAAATTATTCTTACAGTAAGAGATTGATGTCGAGGTGGTCAACGAATAAAAGGCTGTAAAATTTCCAAGTTAACTTCGCACCTAACTCACAGTCTAGGTCCGCTTGTAGAGACACGGTTCTATTCCTGGCTGATTTAATTGAACATTCTACTCTGCATTAATAATATACTAAAATATAGATTGAAATACTTTAGAAAATTAAATGGTTACTTCGCAAGTCTACCTTGAAATCTCCTTTCAGCGATTGCGTTTCCACTTGATTTAATCCGTAGCGTGAATATTAATACAACATAAAACGAAAGCTTTTGCTTTCAGAAATCTTCCATAGTCATGCATATTAATCTAAATACAAATTAACATTCTAATTAGAAATGTACTTGAGATTAGGTACTAGAAAAGTAATGGGTGTAAAATACTTAAATTTAGAAGAAATTAGTATTAGATATAAATTAAAATATTATTACACTATAATTGTAAAGTGAAATGTCAAATTAAATTATTTACAAAGAATAGTTCACCTTAGTTCTCCCGTTTTTGAATAACGCTGGTTAATAGCAGGGCTGGGCTTGGGTAGATACAAGCTAGAACAAGTGAGATGGGAACCATATCCGTTTTTCTACAAGAATGCATTTGGCAAGCACTCCGACACGTTTTTAACTTTAAATTATTAAGTTTTATTTATTTTGGTTCACACAACTTCCGTACACAAGATCCACTTCCGTTTTCCGGCAACCCTCCGGTTTTAGTAATCGCCAAATCCATTTGGATACCGCATCAAAATTTAACCGCCAGTGATTATTTAAATCATTTGATTAAAAATTTAACCTCTAAACAAGCCTTAAAAGTCGCCAAAAAGAGTTATAATGAACAATTATGCAATCTTTCCCCAAAATGAGGCTCTCATTTTAAGTACACATTGAGAGCTACAGCAATGGGAACATCAAATTTCATATTTTCAAAGTATCATTAAACCATAATATTAAAAACTCTACTTTAAACAATAATTAACAACTTCAAACATAGTGTTGAAATTTTGAAGATTCCCATTGACAAAGCATTACACCTGAAGTCGGTCGGTATAATTGAAATTCTACATTACCCCAAATAACCAATACAGAAAAATTGTCCATAAAGCTTCATTTACTGCATTTTTTGTCAACACCGCCTTTCTTCAATCCACAAAATATCGTTTTGTCACATAAAAACAATATATTTCATTTTGTATTGAACCTTATGATACGAATTACTTTTTACTCAACCTTATAACCTCTTCGCTATCGTAGAAGGGATTGAAATGATAAGTACTTATTTAATTAACACTTAATGATATTTTTACAGTTATTTACATTTTACATACACAAAACAAGAATACATTTTTCCGGTTCAACAACACCGGATCTCCTAGCGTGTCTTTCACACTCACAGTGTCATCTCCTAGAGAGAGGGAAGCAACGCCATCTGCCGGATAAATACATCTGTTACATCCTCCCCATCTGGTTCTGAAAAATTCGTCCTGAAGAGTAACCAGGATCAGAGTTCAGTTGTCGCTTAGGCCGTCCACTTTGTCGTAAGGGGACCACAGGTTTTGAAGTAGTGTTGGAACACAATTTTAGGGCGGAAACATAATAGGAACCAAGAGTTTCGTGAGGAGATTCTACACTCCCCATTCCGTACGTTGTAGGTGATCTTTGAGTAACGATGATGTAAGGTCCATAAAAATAAAAAGTATCTCGTTTCGGCATAAATTTTGTTGTTCTCTTAGCAGAAGCCTAACTAACTTGGCGCAGAGTGACCCACACTTCATCTCCAGGCTTGAAGATTGGAGCTCTTCTCCGTCTCTGGTCAGCATACTTCTTCCTTTCATCTTCCTTTTGTTCCACACATTCCTTTACTTCGTATGTAATTTTCGAGAATTTCTTGAGATACAAGGTGATCTCAGGCACAAAATTATCGTAGTCAATGATTGCACGTAGATCATGGATAACATCAAGAGTTGTTCGTAGCTCTCGACTACAGTGGAAGAATGCAGCGGTCTGTCCAGTAAAATCACACTAACAAAGGCTAAAGTTAAATCCCTTGCAGGTGAAGAACTAAATCGATTTAAATCCAGGACTTCAAAACATAATCTGGAAATTTCAGCAGATAAATCAAACTACATGCATTTCAACAAAAATAGAAACTGTCCTCGCTGGTCAGCAGACATAAGATGAGAAGGTAATCTTCTCAGAAGGAAATCAAACATCAAATATCTATGGTTCTTTATTGACGATAAATTAAATTTCGTCACACATCTGTCTGAGTTTAAAAAAAATAAAATGCTAAACCTTTATCAAAAAATAAAAAGTATCGCCTCGTCAAACTGGGGTCTGAATAAAAATAAGAGAAGGAAAATTTATTTTGCAGTTATAAAAAGAATCTTACTTTATGGAGAACCGGCATGGGCAAATAATATCACCTCAAGGCAACAAAGGCTTCTCAATTCTATACAGAGAAAATTCCTTGTCAACATCACTGGAACGTATTCTACCACTCCAACAGCAGCTCTACAAGTGATCGAAGGCATTACTAACCTACATATCAAAGCTCAAATGGACTTCATTCTCGTTAGAGTAGGTCGCCTTTGCTGGGTATGCAATTGGGAAGGCTCAAGCTTTTCATATCAGGATTTTAAACAAGCAAATCCTCCTCTTATCATTCCTCCAGCTAATTTTGACTTGGAGGATACGGTCTCAATAGTCTCTGACCCGCATCCCCTAGCTGAGCCTATTTACACAGACGGTTCACATCTAGAAGGTGAAACAGGTTGCGCTTTCTGAGTGATTCAAAGCAAAAAAGTTCATAAGTTAACGGCAAAAATAAGCCCACCTAATACCGTATTTCAAGCTGAAACCTTAGCAATAAAAGAGGATATAAATTTTGCTAATTCTAAGGGAATATCAACATGAATATGGAGTAACAGCCTGTCGGTTCTCAGAGCAACTTCTTCCTTCAAAAGTTCTAACCCACTAATCCAAGAAACACAACAAGCCCTCCTTCAGAACCCATCAATGCAACTTAACTGGATTAAGGCGCATGTTGGTTTCCTCTATAACGAGGCAGCCGACAATCTAACCAAACAAGCTACTAAAGAAGGGACTCACCTCCATCTTAAGGCCCCGAAATGTCATCTGAAAAAAATGCTTAGGAACCTCTCTCTCTCAATAAATGGCAACAAGACTCGGATTCAGGCGACACTGGGAGAGCAATTTTTAATATATTTCCTAAAGTTCCTCTAACCCCAGATTCATGGTCAAGAGAATCCATCCTCTTCGCTACAGGCCACGGTCCTTTTCCCAGCTATCCCTATAGATTCCGGCTTCATCATTCAGATATCTTCGAATGCGGGAAAAAGGGAGACCCTCTCCACAACGCAACTTCTTGTCACATGACTTTCTCTTATCATTTTACAAAATCAAATGCAGAAAATACTCATCTTTGGTGGAAAAGCTTACTTTCAAATAAACTGTCAAGAATAAATATAGCTAAACTCATATCTTTCCTCACTGAAAATGAGAACCTCATAAAACAGCCACCGGACGCATCCAGTTCATCCGACTCCGACCCAGATTTGTCTTCTTCACCAAGACCTCAGACTTATGAACTAAGACCCTGTAGAGGTTCAATACCTAGGACCCTAATCAGTCATCTTACAAGTATATAGATGCCTCGAACTTTTGCGACCTGTCTTAATTTTTTTTTTTTGCTTCGCGAGTCTTTCTTTTCATATGCAAACACACATTTTTCATCGTTTTTATAATTTTCACAATTTTTTCGACGATGTCAAACATTGTATGTAATCCTTTTTTTCTCCTTTTTTTTGTTCAATAAAGTTTCTACGCACACTCATCCAAACTGCAAACCGGAGATTTTTATCTCTGGAGTCAAGGGTGTGTCGTAGTGTAAAGTAAAGTAAAGTGGTATCTCACTTGACAGTGTTCATTGCAAAGCGAATTGCAGGCAGATGCGCTTCCCATTCATCATGTTGATCTCCTATTAAAATGGCGAATCTTGGTTTGAGATCTCGATTCTTTCTTTCTACTGGATTTGCTTGAGGATGGTACACAGGTATCAGCTCTTGTTGCATGTCCAATAGCCAACACAGCTGTTGCATTACTGCGCTGACAAATCGTGTCCCATTATCAGATATCAGTTTACGAGGTAAACCATATCTTAGTACAACAACAACTACTTCACACTCATAATGTCATATCCTAGAGGGAGGGAGGCAGCGCCATCTGCTGGAAAAGTACATCTGTTACAACCTGACGAAATTCGCACATAAACAAAGAAAAACATCTACAGTAATTAATCTTTTTCCATTTAACGAAATGGATTCTTTATACCTCAGACTCGGGGAATTTTACAATGAACAGTTTAAAACCAATGTTATTTTTAGCTTAATGAACCTAATTCATAAAATATGAAAAAAGTCGTAATTGAGAACTATCGTTATTTATTAGTCTATTACTAACAGCCCGGTTTCTCTGTATCATTAAATAAATAAAAACTTTTTCCGGAAAAGTTATAGGATATTTATAGTCAGTGAGTTCCAGTAAAATTAACACAGTAGTTATAAATTTCAGTTATCTGTTAACTCATTAAAATTTCAGACATGAAGATTACTTTCGTCAGAACTACGCGGCTATAATGTTGCCACCGATAAGCAAAAAAATATATGTTACAAAATGTCACAAAATTTCTTTTTCTCTCCTTTATTATTCAGTAACAGAAAAAAGTTTATTATGGATGAAGGGATAGCATAAAATAATTAACCTTGTAATCTGTAGACTTTTTAATGAACTTAGAAGCGACGGTAATTTAAATTAACTGCACGCAGAGCTGTTCCAAAGAATAAAGAATTGGGTGTTAGGTTTCCACTTCCAGCAAACAACGTTATAATAGAAAAAAGTATCTAAACGTGCAATGCAGCTTATGTCTCAGCATAAAGGGAACGCGAAGCGTTTTCATGCGTTGCGAATTTTTAAGATCAAAGAGAACAATTCTAATAATAATAAAACTGTGTATGTGCGTGTGTTGGGTTCTACAGGCTAGACGATTTGACTTGGAGTTGGTATCTAGCGGAAGCATACTTTAAAAAGAGATAATATATAACTTGAGCAAATTTTTGAAATTTTAATTCGAATCTTAATTAATTAAAAACTGCGTGAAATTTTGATGTTTACCGGAGAAACCCTTAAGAAATATTATTCCTCTAAATTTTTTTACAACACCCTAAAATTTAGAACATTGTCTTTTTAATTATATCAATTTAGTTATCAAGTAATTTTTCTCTAATGTTGACAAGTTTTAAAATATTTTAGTGTGATTCACAGCAATACTTTTCATTGTTGTAGAGAAATTCAAATCATATTTATTGATTTTAAAAATATTTTAACGCGTGTTTGATGATAATTTGTACTAACAGCGCAACCAGTCAAATTGTAACGAATACAGATAACCGGAATCCTCTAGGGAAGTTGAAAGTCAATCAATTGATAATATCAAACTAGATAACATGAAATTGCATTTATTCTAAATGAATTCCTATATCTTTTCAAATAATCTCTTCTCTAGAAGAATGACGTCATATAAAATTGCCATTAAAAAACGCCATGAAATATGGCGGCTAATAGTCAAAGCAGAGTATAACAAAATCATAACATACTTTCGCTAACAACTCTGTGGATTTTGTCAACATGAGGCCACGGGCGTAAAATTTCTTTGACTTTCCTCTCTTTATCTAATGTCACAAATTCGCCGTTGACTTAGCACTAAGGTATACGTCGAATATGTTTTGAGGCCCCCTAGATTCCCAAGGCACGAGGCGAGAGCCTCTTACACCAGTGAGAAAAACCACCACTGTAACAACTACATATGTATAAGACAAAGTGGCGGCTCGTGAGCTCAGAAACTAGAAGGGCTGCAAAAAAATGTTTATCAAGAGAATACAAATTTAAAAGCTACTTTATCTCCAAGTAGGCCAAATTTTTTAATTCCAAATCCAGATGTGAAATTTCCTGCTTTTCAAACAAAGTAAATAAACAGCACATGACATTTTCTATTAGTTTTACTAACAAAAATTAAAGTGAATGTTGATGTGACGATTCCTCTAACGAGAAATAATAATAATAATCGGGGCTCCACATATACACTTCCCTCCTTGCCCAGTTCACTCACTAAAAATTTCAAAAATGAATATCAAATAACTCATATACAAAAAAATTTATTTTTAAGCTAAAACATATTAAATACATTTTTTACTGAAATACTCTAAAAATTTTAAAGTTTTAGAATAGTACTATTTGCTTGAATCTATCGTCGCAACACGAACCGAAACTCATAAACAGCCAATGAGATTGCAACTTGTGTGAGAGCGAGTTAAAAAAGAAATATATATTAAAAGGAGCATCTTTCTTTCGTTCAGTTGGCTCTGTGCCAGCCAGAGCTTTGTTGACTTTCAGCCCGTCTAATCTAAAGGAAGAAAGAGTTGCTTTTTCAATCCAGATTTTCTGCTGCTCAGTGAACGGATTTCGGGGGAGCAGATTATTTTGCAGCTCAGACCTGCGTCTCTCTTCTTTTGATTTCACTTTATGCCTTTTTTCAATTTTTTATTACTTTTTTGCATTTTCGTAAGTCATTGAACTCTGAGAGTGGAAAAGTAAGCAAATAAGATTCAAAACGAAAAATACAAGTTTAAAAAATAATTTCAGTGGGTGCTGCAGATCTGCAGCCCTAATGGACGAGCCACCACTGATAAGACAGACTTGATAAACTTGAGCAGCAAATACATATCACTGAGGACCATGCTAAACGAAAAGCAGTTTTTTCATCAAAAAACTAATATCACAGACTAAAGTAAATTACCTTAATTCCATAAGTACCTTTCATCGCTTTTGAATAAATTAGTTATCTTGAAATTGTAGAATGAAACTCGAAGTCTGCCTTCATTTTGATTCATTCTAATTCTAATTCAAGAATTACTGCAACACGAATCATTAAGAATGATTTACGCGCATTCAGAAATTTTAATTCCATAGTTATTCAACACACATATTCCCCTAAGTGTGGGATCTTAATCAAATTTATATGGCATTCATGCCTCTTTATTTACAAATTAATAAACTCAATTATTAATTATGTATTCAGAGCATTCAAAGTGTGAAATATTTTACAGATTAAAGTATTTACAAATTATGAGTCATTTGTTGTCCTCTTTTCTGCGAAATATCCTTTCAGAAAATTAATACTTAACACGTCTTAAATCTGCAAATTTAAATGATCCGAAATGTTAGTAAAATACCTTTCTTAATAATATGTGTCTTTTGCGTGTTTCTTAATTAAGTAGCAAGTGAAATTTTTCTAATTAAACTCTTCTCTTTTGTATGAGTTCAGAAGTCAAAAGTTTAAGATGCGTCATTAATTTTGAATTTTAAGACGCATCATAATTATTGATATATATGTTGTTATCATATAAGTTGTGATATTTATAACTAACAAAATATTTATATTTGTAAAATTACCTATTTCAAGAGTATTATTAAAATATTTTTTTAAATAAATTAATCAGCTAAAAAAATCGTTTGGTCGTAAAAGAAATTAATTAAAAAATCGTCTGGCACCAATATATTTCTAAAGGTAATAAAAATAGAATGGCAACGCCGTATTTGTCTTTAGCGAACATTGCGTAGCAACTAGTTAGAAGAAATATTTTTAAGAATTAGTCGATGTCAATGAATGTAATGTGTGTTGATGCACATTGTTTTGTAAATATTTTATTCTGCAAAAAAATGCCTGTTCTGTTTAGAAATAGTGAATAAATTTGCTGTTTTTATAAAGGAGACTTATCATGCCTAATCCAACACAGTACAAGGTAAATCAACAATTACAGTTGTAATGTCGATAGATTCTTTCTGTGAGAAAAGTTCCGCGAAAAAGGGAAAGTACTCGTTTTCATTCTTAACGAGAAAAAAATTAATATCCACTATAATAATATCTAAATTGACTAAAGCACAAATATTGACAATAATTATCATATTGAATTTAAAATTAAACCGCAACAAGCAGTTTCATTCAACTGACTGAGGGAACTGTTCAAATGTCAAATAAATTCTACAAAGTCACGAAACTAGATTGGGGAAATTAATCCTAATGTTGGAAGCACAATCCATCTCGACTCCATTCAACTTTCTCGTCGTTCGTGCTCGACTTTTTGATTTCTACCGTTCTCCACAGCCGATATTTTCCTTTATGCGTATGGGGAGGAGATGCTAATCGCCTTTCCCTACTACCTTAAATTCACGCAATTCGCAAAAATTTCAAATTACGGATTTCAAAATTAAATTGGAGCGATATATTTATGTGTATTACATAGCATAATTTGGCTTCATTACTCATTTTAAAGAATTCCAAAATAATTACGCGACGTAATTCCCTAATTATTCCTTTATTTCGTCAAAGATTTTGGTTAATAATCGCGAACCAGTAGTTAAGTAACAAAGCATATTCAGTTAAAATGCTTCCAAATTGCTGTAATTGCCTACATTAGCCCCTCAAATTATCCAGAAATTGTATAATAGTCTCTAACCAATGACGTAAATAACCAAAATAGCATTTAAATACTATATCTGCCGTCAACGAATAGATAAAAATATAGCTCCAGACACACATTTGGCAATCGTTTCTTCCCTCTACGCGTTTGAACCTTTTTTCCGTTTTTCATGTTCAGTTCTAAAGCATATAATTCTTGTCTATGCGCATAATTTCTTAAACTACCATGAATAAAATATTCTTGAGATTTCAGAGATTCGATTAAATTTAATAAAGATCCAATTATTCACTTTAAAAGCTAATTTTTTTAGATACTAAAATTATTAGATCAAAATAACTAAACGCTGAGAGAGCTAAATTAGAGTAATTCTGTCTTTACATCAACTCCTTTTAATTTATTTTTTCCAGTGAAAGCTTTAAATATAATAATTAAAGATAAAGGATAAAATTGTAAAATGTAAAATTGTTAATTAGATGTAATTAACTTCAGATTAAGTTACTTTCCTAATCATAATTCATTTACGATATTAACTCATTCAAAAGACTTTAGGAAAAAGTTTCAGTTTAGAACATTTTAAAATTTCTTTCGATATTTTTAGAAATTTTTCCCCATGAGTGCAGAAAATATACAGGTATTAATTATTCATTCAAACCTCCAAAATCTCGTTTAAAAAAATACTATAGTTACATAATTCTTTAATGTTTATTTTTGTTTACAATCAATAACAATGCAAAAAATTTAAAAATGAAATAATCTATATATTTAAAATAATTGCCAAAACCAGAGAACCAATCCCCTATCACCAACCACTAGACCGACTTCGATATATTTGTATTTCATATGGCAGCTTATGACGTCTAGATATGTCATCAACGGTCACCTGTCCCCCACCACCCTCCATTTGTGAGAGAAATCGAAAGAAATACTACTCCACAATGCATTCTCTATGGCGAAAAATCATCAGACAATCCCCTATCCCCAACCACTAAACCGATTTCGACATTTTTTATCTCATATAAAAGCTTGACTTCTAGATAGGTCAGCGATGCTCGCCTGCCACCCACCATTTTCGAGCGAAATCCAAATAATAACTTCTCCACTGCACATTCTCTATGGTAAAAAACACTGACAGAGTCCTCCATCCCCAACCACTGTTCCGATTTCGACAATTTTTATCTCATATAAAAGCTTATGACTTCTAGATACGTCATCAATAGTCGCCTGCCACCCACCAAATAATTTCTCCACTTTACACTCTCTATGGGAAAAAACACTGACAGAGTCCCCCAATCTCAACCACTGGTCCAATTTCAACAATTTTTATCTCATATGAAAGCTTATGATTTCTAGATACGTCATCAATTGTGTCCTACCACCCACCACTCTCCATTTTCGAGATATGTTGCAAAATAAAGAAGGTCCTTCAGCCTCTCTAACAGCCAATTCGCCATTTTATTTCACCAAGATGCAAGCATAGCTACAAGCTATTAATATTACGGGCGAGCAGCTGGTCGCCGGAGGCAGTTAGTGTTTATTTACTATTCAGTGTATGCAAAAGTATTTAGTTAGGAAAATATATATTTTTTGTGGAATTTTAATGTAAATTAACAACAAAAATAATTATTTGTTTAAGCTTTTTTGTGTTGAAAATGTTGTCTGATGTTTTTAAGATTAAAATTTAAAATAAAATAGAGTAGCAAAATGGAATCAGATCTAGACCAAGAAACGAGCACATAATTTTTCATAAAATACTATCTTTCTTCTTTGCAGTCATATGATCATTTCTGCACGTAGTTCTATTTGCTTGAGTTTTCTTCCCTTTCTCAGTTTTCGCATAATTATCTTTTACGCAGGATAATTTTGAAACAAATACTCGATGTATTATATGTATTATGAAAGCGTAGTATTATTATGTAGCTCGATAAATTGTTTCGGGTCAGATTTTTCAAAAGATGAAAAATCATTATTTAATGTATGATGTGGATTTTTAAGTTTCGTCAAAAGGGTAATACTATACTCAGTATTGTATTTTGCACAAAATTTCAAAAGAAAGACCCAATTACTACCAGAAAATTAGAATTAAAAAGAATCTTAGGGCGATGATTAAAATTTCAAGACACACAAAATCAACGTGTGTAAGTTTTGATGTAAAATGAAGTTATCAAAGACGACTTCTCTAGAAAATTTTTAGTCGTTAGTTTTAATAAAGGAATTCGGAATTTCTACACTAAACAAGATTTTTATTTTCGAAATTATATTTGAATAAGTCTTTTAAATGTAATGGAAATCTCTGAGAAACATCACAAAGAAGTGTCTTCCTTTTGTGTAAGTTAATTTAAATGTCTTTCCCTTAAATTACCCTTCAAATTCTTATGTCATTTTATATTTGTGTATATTTTGATTGATGAGATTTATTTTCAATAAATTTTCTCATTTTTTTTATCTTATCTAATTTTTTTAATTAAAAAAGATGAAGTTTGTTTACCCAAACTCCTTTGATAAAAATTCTACTAATAGCAACATATTAGGTTTGTTCCTGAAGAAATCTGATATACTTTTATACTTCACTATATTTCTTTATCAGTTAATGTTGATTATGAGAATACTAGAGAATAACATGACTGTGAAGAATACTTTTTGAATTAAAGTGATGATTCAGTACTTTTCTTTAATGCTTCTAAACTTTCAGATATCGAGTAATTAGCAGGATGCCAGGTATGCAAATATTCTGAAGAGGAAAAAACACTTACTGTTTATTCAGGGTTCAAATTTCCTTCAACAAAAAAAACACTGTGATATAATACTAAACACATTATTTTTATCCGTCTGCACATTTAAAGTAAGTTTTGATCAGTTTATCTCGACTTCAAGCAAATAAAACACACTTTAATATATCGAATTTTTTGCAGTTTGTGATACTTTCTGCGTCTTGCTAAACTTTAATTATCAAAAATACAACGGTTTAGCAATGGTTCATTACAGTAAACATATGCGACGAGCTTTTATGTCAATCTGAATAAATCAAAATCAATAATAATTTATTTTATGCTCTGAATGTACATAAATATGTTGTAATTTTTTAAACATATATATTCTAATCTCATTTATTTTTATTTCAACTATACGAAAGTTGTAGTAGCAAATCTCATACACATTAGCAGAACGCTTAAGAAATAAAAAAGCATGAAGAACAGAACTGATGAATCTATTGACACTAACTTTCGTTTTGTTAATAACCTTACTTTTAACAATTACTTTCGTTCTGTCCGAGAAAAATAATGCAAAATCCACTAACAGAAAAAAATTCATTACCAAATGCAAAATTTTTAAAAAATGCTGAAAATAAATGCTAACAATAGCATGCAAAACAAATTCAAATCATTAAGTAAAGGGAGCATTTCAGTATAAGAACGGTTCAGGAAAAAATTATTAAATGCTAAATATATAAATATTCAATTCCAAGTACGAATAAATAGAAAGAAAAACAGAACACATGAATCAATTGACACTACTAAAAAACTGATCCTTGAAATGAAGGTAATGAATGAGTATAAATAAAAAAGAAGTAAAACTGCTAAGTCGGCTCAATTTATACATAAAAAAACCCGTCTGAGTTCTTTGACGCCATAACAGAAATTGGATTTCGGATTTGCGCGTTCGTTAATGACGCAGATCAAAGGGCCGGAGTCATTTTTAACTCCTCCCAGCGCCACGGACATTTTTGCATGATTCTAATAAAGATGTCATTTCTTCTATTTCAAAGTATTACCGGCATTTAATGCAAACAAGGGCGTTAATTCATGATCAAGGAACAAACATTTACCATGACAATTTAATTTTGGAATCCATTGCACATTTTTTTGCACGAAAAAAAAAATGCCTTAATGTCGCAACACGAAGGATTAAATATAGTTCTATATTAGAAGGCATATTCAACTGCCCTCTGCTGGTCTGATAATCAATTTCACTTTTAACACTGCAATGACCTGTTACTTGCCATGCGCGAAGACGTTCAACACGAGACTGTGACTTCACATGAATCGACTCATTAGACTGCTAATTTTCTGTAACATAGCGACCGGAGAGCAAAGGGGTGTAGATTCCCAGGCCGCCTGTTTTAGGAGGCGCCATGGAGTCAAAGCATTACTTCGCTTATACTATTTTTAATGCGAAATATGATGAATGGATGTTAAAATAATACCATACCTCAAGCGCTATTTGCGCTTGCTATGTCACTGATGTCGATTGGGGTAAAAACCAAAGGGAGTAGTCTCCCCTAAACTTTCTCGTATACTATTTGTCCGTCACTATTTCTCGTATACTATTTGTCGTCATTTTCCCTTTAACTAGGGTTGCCATACGTCCCGAATACTATTTGTCCCGTTTGCTTCCTTAACTCTGAGTCATTATAATTTTAAAATGACCTGCGCCCATTTTTATGATTATGTGTAAAAGGAAAATGATAACAATTAAAAAAATTGCGTTAAGTTCTCTATTTTTATGCGCGCTGAGATACCACAACTTTATTTCAAGTTTTTGACAACGAAATCTTGCTACAGATATCACGCGATTTCACCATACCTTCCATCTGGAAAATGTCAGAACGAAGTTTCGGGTTCAGGGGGTTGCCATAATTTCGAAGCTACAATTTGCTTCGTAGACCGCCAAGGTCAAAAGCCAACTATACTAACTTGAGTAAAAGAAGCGAAACGCTCACCAACACACAGTCGCAATGTGCATTTTGAACCAAATATGCAATTTGAACACCTTTTTCTCAACGGATTGAAACGAAATTTCGGCACAGATCTACAATTAATTTTAGCAACCGTCATACCAATTTTTATTCATTTAAGCCAAAGGGTTTAGGAGATATAATTTTTATAATTATGCGATTATACAGACCGACAGACAGTCAACCCTTTGACGGATTTGGCCCAAACTTTTATACAGACCTATATTCATGATGGTAAAACTGTGAACCAAATTTTATTCATCTAGCTATTCAAGTTTTTGAGTTATAGTGTTCACATGACCGCGGACAGACAGACAGACTTCCCGTTGACGGATTTTGTCCAAAATTTGACAGAAACATAGAAATTATTTTTAAAGATCACATACCAAATTTCATCCCCGTAGCTCTCATAGTTTTCGAGTTATCGTGTTCACAGACACACAGACAAACATAATTCCAAAATCGTGTTTTTCGGACTCACGGAGGTCTAAAACGTAGAGATTCATCAAAATCTCGAGTTCGAATTTTTTGACTATTACAATACTTTCGCTTTGTATACATCGTATACGAGAAAGTAAAAAGAATCATATCATAAACCCAAGCGCCACTTCCCTTCTCTGCGCCAGTAGCAGTATTGACAAAGTAATGAGTTTATATCACTTTTTAAAGTACAATACGATGAGGGAGCAAAAAAAAATATTATGCCCCATTCGCCGTTTAGACTAGCTAAACCTCTGATGATGATGGAGGGAACGGAAAAATCATATTATTACCCAGGCGCCGCTTACCCTCGCTACGCCACTGCAATTTTTCCTCCCATTGCTAAACGCTACCAGCATGCGTTTTAAGTATTTTAACTGATTTATTAATGAGTCACGATCCATATGGCACTGATGAAAGAAATTTCTAATAATAATCAATTCAAGAAGAAAAATATGGTGGTTTCATGTTTCATATTTCCATCATTTAAGTTATTTAAAGCATATCGAGACTCATTACCCAAAATTACCAAACAAGAAAGTTTACTCCTCTCAATTAAAAAAAGGTATATATTTCGAAAGATATTTTCTATTTAATCTTAACGGAGCAATAGAATTAATAACTACTTGCAATAGTTTTATCAAACGCAACAAATTTAGCTCGTAAAACAATAAAGCCTTTTTACAAGACTTTAATTAAAAGATTCTTTTCTATCAAAATGAACAATAACTGGATTTTCAAAATAAAAAATAAGCATCCATTATTAGAAGGAAAATAAGAATTTAATTACCTGTTCCTCATAATAATATCGTTTGCAGGTTTGAAAAGTATACCTTTTCATTAAATGACTAAACCAAAATTCTTATCTGAATAGGTTAAAACTCTCTTTTTAAGGGAGCTCATATTCTTTTCTCAAAAAATTAAGCTTCTAATTAGAATTTCAGGAAAAACGCTAAGTATTGTTATTTCTAGTACTTAACATTCTGAGTTTACCCGTGCAGAAAAGTTGTATTAATTAGCAGAACTCTAAAGTATAACTCAATTAATATCCTGTTTCTGCTTAATTGCAGCCGACATTATAATCATGGAAAAATAAGAAATTCTAATACGTGAGAACAGACGATTTTTTTTTTTTTCCTCTTCGACTTTGATTTAGGGATTTGAGTTAATTGGATGTCTAAAATACATCGAACAAAAATAAAAGTATAGAATTCAAACAGTCAGATAACGAATCTCCGGAGAAAATATTCTAAAGAACTTTCTGAGAAATCCTTTTATTTTATTCCTCAGTTTTGGCTAAACATAAAAGGCTCGTTTACGATACTAGTAAATGTATTTACAACTCAGCCAATCTAAAGATATTATATGAGCTTAAAAAAACTGAACATATGAAGAAATTACTGGAAGTTCCATTGTAGATGAGAACTTTATTAAAATTTCTTTAGAATCTTAATATAATGAAACAGCTCTGCATCACGTGATTATTATAAAACCAAATTTAACTTCAAACCGCATCAAATTTTGTAAGAAAAAACATTTTCTTTTTCTATTATTTTGTTTCTTTAGAATATTTACTTTAGTTTACATTTTTAATAGCTTATAAATGGAACGCGGAAAGTGATGTAAGTCATGCGATACAAAAAGGAATTATAATTTTTTTCACATAAATTATTATAAGCTCACTTTTATCTTATTTTTATTAAAACAGATTTTTTTTATAAATGCTTAAGCAAATAAATTTAAAGTGATAGGTTTTATGCATTTTATCATTAACTAAAGGACTTTGACTCCTCGTTGAGCTTTTAAACTAAAAAAAGTTATGTAATTAAGAGAAAGAAATAAAATGAATAACTAACACTTCGGTGCTACTCATAAATGTATCTAAAAATCAATCGATAAATCAATTTGCAAACAATGTGATGAAAGAATGAATCAATCAACCATTGAAAATTAAGCAAAATATTCACCACTTATATCGTGCTGTCATCAACAGATGAGAAGCACAAATCTTTTTACATTTTGAAAATTTTAGTTTATAATTTTAAAACGCATAACGTTCTGAAATTCCAAAAGTATTACAAAATTTATGAAAAGAATTATATATATATATATGTAATATATTATATAATTATATATGTGTGGGGGGTGTCATGAATGGGCTATTATGTTAGTAATTGAGCGCGTAAAAATATAATCAATTGTAATTCTATTATGTTAGTAAGTATATTAAATAATTATATGTAAACTAATTATTTAATATACTTACTAACATATACATTAAAATTAATTATATGTAAAATACATTAATTTTACATAATTAATTTTATGTAAAATGATACATTAAAATTAATTACATTAATTATTATGATACATTAAAATTAATTATATGTAAAACTATTATGTTAGTAAGTAAAAAAAAGTTTCTATTTGCATTTTTTCTCCTTCTCTGCACGTAAATGCGCAAGCAGCACTTCAGGTCCGAAATTTAGTTTTAGTCATATTAACGTCCGGTTTTCGACGGACGGACCTCGTCATTTTAAACTGTGGTCAGATGACGAGGGTGACACCTGAGCTACACCCCCCCCCTCCAAACTTCCGCACCACAACAGCAGGAGGACATTTGTCCCCCTACGTATGATTTAACTTGAACCACTGCTTCATTTGCTTCGGTAAAATGCACGCCACTGGACGAAAAACACGCTGTTAAATGCTTGATGAAACAATAGAAACGGTTTGAATTTCACAAACAGACAAACAAACAGACACGCATTCGCGGTTTTTGTTAGTTGAGATGGAGATAAAATAATTTTATTTCCTCTCTAACGCAGAATAACCTAAATATGATTTCACACATGTCTCCATCAGCTTATCTTTCCAAATTATACATATAAGAAAATTTACCTCAAGCGTTTAACAAAATTTTTCTCTCTCTTTTTTCTCTCTCTCTCTCTCTCTTTATATATGTTATCTGATTATATCATATATCATTGTAATATCTGAATATATCATATTTACTTTTTCACATACGAAGTAAAGAAAGTATCGTAGTCGCCAGAAACTTCCATCTCAATATTTTGATTTAAAAATTCCATGTTTCGGGCAATATGGCAAATAGACCAACCCAAATTGTAAATCTGTATCATTTTTTGGAATAAATCCATCAACAGGAAGATACTTTTTTTAACTTATGCTTGATTTTCTTGAACTTACGCCCGATTAACTTTAAGAAGAAATCGAACTTAACCTGAATACGTGAAAAGAAAATGAAAACTCTTTAAAAGCAGAACTGTGCTTGCATTGGCACAACATTTAGAAAGTTTAACATAGAAAAGATAATCTTATCCGTTTCATTAATAAATCTGCTGTTGAAATATATAATATGTGTTCGGTAAAAGAAAACTAAAAATGTTGGAACTACGGTTTTTTGTTTAAATAAGAGAACATCTCAAAAAGTTTTTTTTCAGATAGGTAGCATGCCATTTCGGTGGTCTAGGGGGTCATAAATTACTGGAAATCAAACATTTGTTTAGAGCCATTATCTGAGAAAATATTAAAACTGGAAGAAAAATAAAAGCATGTATTTGTAGGAAATTTTTTTCTCTTTAATCTGTTAATTCACATGTAGTGTGAAAACTAAAGAGTTTTCGTGATATTAAAAAAAAACTGAAATAAGAAACCAGAAAACACGCATCGGCTTCTGCTGATCGGCAGCCATCGAGTACGGAATTTTCTCTGTAACAAATTTAGAACGGCGTAATGCCGCGTTACCTATCTGAAAAAAAAAATTTGAGATGCGCTCTTATTTAAAAAAAAAACGTAGTTCCAACATTTTTAGTTTTTTATTAATTTTTGAAATGTGTCACTTCATTTGTGTGCGTGCACCCTGTAGTAAAAAAATATCTTAAAGTTATAAATTGTTTCTCTAGAGCTATTTAAATTTAAAATTCTATCCAATATTACCAGAACTATTCTCAGAAACCCATTAAAATTCTTGTTTATAAGCCTTATATCCTCAGGCACTTAAAAAGAAAATTTGATTTCTAAAATAAATCAACTATGCCTCATCTAAAAATAATTGAGCTTCCTTTTTCAAATACAGTAAAAATTATTTTAATCCTATCAAAATTATATTATATATTTATACTTATTAAATTAAATTTTACTTAGTTTAAATATAAATCAATGTTGATGGTGATAAGATTGGCTTCTAAAATTTCACTCAATGCATTAAAACCGAAATAAAAATTTTGCTTTATTTAAATCTAGCTTGCCGCTGGTGAATTTTAAGAAAAGATGCTTTTAAACTAATGGACTTTTAAGGTTTCACTTATTTGGAAGCTATATATTAAATTTTATGAGTTATTAATTTAAGATTTTAATCATTTATTTAAAGAGCAAATGCATTTTTTATTTCGTTTTTCTTTTCTTTCGTATGCCTGAGATAATTTATTTGATTTTACGAAGTTAAATCAGAGTAGTAAGCACTTTCTCACTGAAATTCAGCTCAGATTTCATTACTCAATGAATTTGATTTGTTCTCAGCAAATTGTAAAGAAAGAAAAGAAAATTGTTTTTACGGTTTAATGCAATAATATTAATAATTATTTTCTCTTTCAATAGTTTGCTTAAATAATAAGATGTAATTAATCAAGCTGCATAAAAAAATAATACAGTTTATTTAAAATTAAAGGATACGACATTATCAATGCAGTAAAAATATAAAGGATAAAATGTTATTTTAAACATTTGGAAGTCTGATGTTTCAGAAATAATAAAAACCTTCTCTGCGAAAAAAATACAAATGTAAGACCTTAACACAGTGATTCCCAAACACCTTAACACAGTGATTCCCAAACACCTTAACACAGTGATTCCGAAACACCTTATGAATACCTTAACACAGTGATTTCCAAACGCTTTATGAACACCTTAACTGAGTGATTTCCAAAGTATGCGCCGTGGCGCACACCATTCCTCACCTGAAATTTTCTATGTTAAAATATGTGTTGCGCACAGTTAATTAGTCCTAAATGCCATGCTAATATATTTTTAAATAATTGATTTATTTGAGCAAATTTATTTTTATGCACCAAAAATTAATATTCGATGCAGAAAAATATAATTGAAACGAATTTAGTCTAATATCAAGTATTTTTTTCTGTAGACCTTGGGCGCGTAGAAGCACGTATTGCAACATTTAGCAGTAATCTCATTGCTCATAGTTTTCTAAGTGCTATCAACTTGGGTTGTCACTGACATCATTTTTCTCACAGATCAAACGAGATTCAAGGATGGATTCAAGGACTAAGATATTCGAGGTTAAAACTCTCTCCCTAGGCACGGTTACGAATTCAATACGTGATCCATCTACGTCAGATCTACCACAGTGGGGTTGGAAGGTGTCTAATGGATTCGATATTTTCCGACCCTTATTCGGTTAGGAGCTATGAATAACAATAAAGTTCATTATTTTTTAGAATTTATCTATACTTATAAAAGTCAATGTTTGCGTGTGTATGTGTGTGTATGAGCGATGTCCAGACGAATCTATCGCACTTACAGCCATAAAATTTGGCACACAGGTAGTCGTAATGGTGACTCAATGCACCTTGAAGCCAGAATTTTAAAACTTAATCTAGAAAATATTTTATTTAATGTTTTGTGTTGTTTTGGGTCATTTTTGGCACGTTTACAGCTGCAGTGTCTTTTCTAATGATCGTTGAAAAACAATCAATACACCACCGAATAGAACAAACAATTTTCGTTCTATTGAAGTTTGTTTTGAATTCACAACATAATTTACTGAATTTTGAGAAATTTTTAAATAATAGTCACTTTTTATTTATATTTTTAACATTCAGTTCTTTTTTTAGGTATAAACCGGAATATTTATCCCTGTTTTAGAACAAGAATGGCTAAAATATATTTTTTTCTCCAATTTTCTATGAATTTTTTTTATTGATTAGTTCAAAATACTTTCTCTCGCATATCCGAATCGATGAAGCTTTCGTCCGACCGAAGGTTACTCTCAGTTCCTAGAATGCATTTCTACTATCCGATTGGTTCGCGGTACCAAGCGAAAGTCACGTAATACTCTCTATCATTTTATTGTTTTAGCTAATCTTAATTACTTCATTTTACTGATCCAAGAATCATTTGATTTATTTGTTTTATACTTTTGATAGTCGCGCATATATGCTGATATATTTAGTTAAAAATAACAGTCATTCATCTCGCTCACGTTACTGCTTGTACTTTCACTAAAAATCGAGGGCGAAATCAATAATATATATATAATATTTGTATATATTGAAAATATAACACATTTATTTATGTGTATCGGTATAATTAAGGAAACAGGTTGCTGAGTGGACCACCAATTTATTTAAGCATAGTTAAAACAAAAATATTTTTTGATTCGCAAATGCACACCAGCACATAATGTATGAATCAAAGAATAACATTTTATACAATGTATCACTTTCTCTTCTTTCTTTATTTTCTTACGTTTGATACAAAACCCCTTAGCCATAGTTTTTATTCTTTTTGAACAAACAGTTGAAGCGTTTAGTGTCCTTAATTGGGCTTTTTGTTTTTTGGTTTGTCCTATTTCCATTTTATGAGAACCACTAGTCATTATAACTGCTTTCTATGATGTTCCTCTAGTTTAAGGTACTAGTCCTATTGATTTAAGCAGTCCAATTTCAGCAACTGGCTGTAGCCTTCGGTTTTATAATTTTTTATCCCATATTCGATGGCTTTAGTGTCCTTTTATTGCTCTTTTGCTTTGACTTGTTCTAGTTCCAAGTTATGAGGACTGCTAATGGTGATAAGCTGCTTTCTTAGCTATTCCTGTAGTTTAAGGTAATAATCTCATTGATTTAAATGGTCCAATTCAGGCAACTCTTTGTGGTCCAACTAGGCAGTCTTTGATCACTAACAAAAAAATTCTCCTAAACTTATTTTAAATTATTTTAATAAAATGATTATAGTACATTCTAGCCAAAGAAATTTCTTATCTGAGGATATAACAACATTTTTTTTTATTATTTCATTGAAAAGAGCCTGAAGGCTTTTTGTTTCAGGTTAAAATAATTGATGGATGACAACTAAATCTAAACACTCGTTCTCTAACTGTAAGATTCGTCTTTAAAATGATTTCATACACCCCATTTACATCGTTAGAACATAATTCGTTTATTTTACAGCCCAAATATTTAATACAATTGAAGTTATGATACTGGTCAATCTAGGCGCCTGTCCTAAATCGGCTACTCTCCCCTAATATTTTGCAGTAATATCTCTATACAACCAAACCAATGGGAATGTTCTCCTATCCAGTAGAGTGGATAGGAGAAAAGATCCTAGTGGGTGCCAAAATTGGGCACCTAAAAGTACCCCGGAATATAGGGGATAGACAACAAAATTCCAAAATTTAGTTATAAAATTAGCTAGCTTTCTTGGGCAGTATTGCTTTTTTTATATAATTCCTAGTTTTAGGTAGCTAAAATGAAATAAAAATTTATTTTTTTCCCGCAAAAAGCACAGATTGATCCCACTACCTCCCCCCCCCGAGTTGTCGCCACTACTCCTGTCAACTCTCTCATATATTTCCTCAATATGAGTTTTGGACTTAGCTTCGTCACTCGGTGAAAGGAATAGAGTTACTATTTCAGAAAAATTTCCGTTGAAGGGTTAACCCAAAATTTGATACGGATCCACAATTTTCGTTTAAGGACCACATACCAAATTTCACTAGTATTGTGTTCCCACTCATACGAATAAACAGATAAACAGACAGTCCACCCTTTGACAGATTTTATCGAAAATTTCATATACATCTGCTGTTTTGGGCAGGCTCACGCCAGGGCCAGGTCCCCCTGTCGAGGATGCTGTCCCCCCCCAGTCAGGGGAAATTTTTGTACGGGTTATTCAACTATTTGATAAATAAAGATCTGGCGAAAATTTGAGACCACTTTCATTACCTTCGTCCCTCCGTACAGCAGGTCGTGCCGCCCCATCCGGGAGACCGTGCCCCTGTCGGGCAGACTGTGCCTCTCCCGTCGGGCAAACTCTACCGCCACTCCTGATTTTGGGGGTGGACCATGCTCCAAATTTCATCATTCTGGATCTTTGCGCTTTTGAGTTATCGTGTTCACATGCACAAAGACAGACAGACGTAATTCCAAACTTTATTTTTCGAAATCAAGGATGTCTAAGACGCCGGTGGCGTAGCAAGAGTAAGTCAGGGGCATAATATGATTTTTTCGCCCCTAATCGTCATCAATGGCTTAGCAAGTGTAAATGGCTCTTGGGGCAAGGTTTTTTTCCGACCTTTCACCAGAGTTTGCTTTAATAAATGACATAAAAGCACTAAAGTTTTGTCTCCATGACACCCCTTAAATCTGCCTTCCGGGCCATCCATATCCCTCCTTGTTCCCTGCCACTACGCCACTATAAGACGTAGAGACGCCACTGTAAAATCTCGAGAACAAATTTTTTGATGAATTAAAATAGTTTCTCTTTGTATACTTCATATTCGAGAAGATAAAGAAATATGATATTGGAAAGGAATAATTAACACTGAATCATTCATAAATAAACACACCCAATCTCAATTTAATATTTAAGAACATCCATTGATCTGCATAAAAGGAAACCGAAAAATGTCTAAAGAAAATACTAATTTCAGATTACATTCTACACCAGCTGTATCACAAAACTTTACAGCTGTGAAAGTTGATGACATCAAGACTCGATGTAGATTTTAAATTAAAAAGTATAATAAATTTTAAACATTTGGCAGCGATAGGAAGACAGAAACTTCAAACAAAAGAATTAAAAAAAGAAACGAATAGAAATTTTCAATCCATTCAGTTGTTAAATCCCATAGGTCAAATGACAAGTTACCTCAACCGATCATAATTAGTTGTTTCGAAATCTTTTTTAAAAATACAGAAACGAACTAGACATTTTTGTCCCCAGTATCAAGATTTAATTAAGATTACTTCGTTGCCGACCCCTCATGAGCAGAAAATCTAGCTAAATTTATCGGGCAGAAAATATCATTAGTAATATTTTTGCCAGCTGCACCAAAAGCCGCCATTTACGGCAAAATTAGTCGGGCGAGAGAAAGGCTGAAATTTGCGGAGGATTTCCAATTATCAGAACGTCGGCTTTTGCTACCTCACGTGATTTGATCTCGGCTTTGCATAGTCTGAACTTTTTTTCTTTTACTCTCTGACCAGCGACTGTTTCATTCTCAGGAAATAATCATGAGAGATTGTAAAAATTCGATAATTTTCTTCGGGACTTGTTTATAATGGTTTTCTTTCTTCTCAAATTTGAGTTTTCGATTCAGATCGTTTACAAAAGAATTGGAATCGGTGTCTGCTTTAGATTTCATTTAATTTTCTGTTACTTAATCATTCTTTATCAGAATATTGAAAACGCTAAAAATGCTAACCTTTTGTCTTGAAAACGTAAAAAGTTTCCAAGAAAACTTTAAAAATAAAAATAATAACAGAAAAATAGAATACATTCTTCGAGTTAATTCTACACAAGTTCCATTCAAACAGTCGTATTTCATTTTCCTGTCTCATATCATTATAGTTAATTCATGTTGCGTTAAATCACATGATAAACATAATTAGTAGTCATCAAATATATATGTAAATGTTGCATTGTTTGACACAGTGTACGTGCTCCTGCATTGACATCTTACCCAGTGTTTGCGTTGTTTACATTCGATTTTTTAAATAGAAAATATGCGTTGTTGATCTGCTTTGGGTTTGTAATGCAAAAGAGAATTGACTATTGTCGTTACGAAAACGTTCTCAAGTTTCTACTTTAAGTTTCACTTAGTTAACACAAGAGATTCTTTTCCAGTAAGTTAATACACTGAAGAGCCAGAAAACTGGTACACCTGTCTAATATCATGTAGGGCCAACACAAGCACACAGAAGTATGCAGACGACAGTTAATGGTATCGACTAATGTCGAGATGTATCCTGAAGTTTTCTACACCATGAATCCTGCAGGGCAGTCCACAAATCCATAGAGTGCCAGTGGTGGAATCTCTTCTGAACAGCACATTTGAGCAAAGCCCGTATAGGTTCAATATGTTCATACCAGAGGATTTAGGCGGACTAAGAGTGTCTAAAGTCAGAAGAGTGTTCTGAGCCACTTGGTAGCGACACTCTGACGTGTGGGGTGTGCACTGTCCTGATGGATTTTCTACAATTCTCGGAATCCACAATGAATATAAATGGGTGTAGGTGATAGGGATAGGTTTTCTTACACACCTGTCCTTATCAGAGTCGTCTCTAGACCGTATCAGAGGTCCCATATCAAGCCAACTGCAACGCTCCTTACCACCACAGAGGCTCTAC
>BGPR01000648.1:436448-468456 GCA_013235015.1 Araneus ventricosus | reverse complement strand
ATATATATATATATATATATGTTTAAGATTATTTATAAATTAAAAAATTAATACAATTAATTGATCTTGATCTTAAGGTATCTTGATGTAAATTTTCAAAATGTTATTGTGACTTATGTGTAAAACTATACGCGGGATAAAACCAGCGTGCGAAAAAGTTAAAGCAAAAATAGTTCTCTGGTTTCTTATTTCTTTTGTGTAAATTGTTTTCAGTCATCCTTGCTTAGTTGAAAATTCTTGAATAGAATATAATTCTTCAACAAACTTAAACAAGCTTATGAAAAGAAATACAAATTGTTTGTTAGTTGACAGTAAGGTCAACTAATAAACGGTCTCTGTTATTATAAACGGTTTCAACTCGACCGTTTAGCAATTCGTCTGTCTGTAAATTTGTTTGTTACGCAGTCACGACCAAACTTGTTCAGTTTTCTTTAAATTTGGCATAAAAGCCTCTTGAAACCATAAAAAATTACGAATATGTAATTATAATGTATTAACGAATAATAATAATATATAACGAATATGTATTACAAATAATTTTCATTTTTTATTCCCATTTCAAGAAATTTTCTGCTTTAATGTGTTTGCAAGACAATAGTGTGTTTGGCACCGTTAACTAATTTGAATCATTTTGGTAATGGAGGAATATTTAATTGTAATTTTGTTAAAACTGATAAAAGCAGACATTTAATTCGAATTTCTTTAAGCTGATGAAACCAGATATTTATGTAAATAGTCTGCATTGAAAAAAATATCTCGTTTCTAGTAACATATGTTGCAAATAATGATTTTAAAATCTTAATGATATGTCAAAATTCTTTGAAAGTTAGATTTTTGATATTTATTTGCCCATAACATAATGGGAATTTTATGACTGTATACTGAAACTAAAAATAACAAGAGGATTTTGGAAGTTATATTACAGAACACAGAAATTTAATTTTTTGTAAGTACTAATGAATAATTTCTTTTACAATGTTTATGGTAAGTTTTGGAGGTAGAAGTTTTCAATCAAGATAAAACTGTTAATAGAGCGAAATAGCAACGGTAGTCAGACTTGATGAACCATAAATATTGATAACACTCCTGCGTAGTTCATTTACAGATGAATTAGATTCAATAACAAATCCACAAATTTAAGAAATTGATTCCATTCGTGTTTTGGATTAACATTTATTTAATTGAGAAATTATTTTCTAAAATAATAAAATATCTATATGAAAGAGCACATTTTGATACATAACGTCAAGTCAGAAATTTTAAGGATTAGTCTAAGTCAGTACAAAAAGTAATCGCAATTCTTGGTAACTTCAACCAAGGCATCTTACTTGAGAAATACAGCAAATGAGTATAAAAGTCAAAAGTGATTTCCTGCTAAAACGCTCTAAGCAAATATCGAACATTCCAAACGAACAAATGATAAAATTTTAACAAAAAATCCGTTTGAAAATGGACATTTGATTCCAAGAGATATCCAGAAACAGAGAACTAAACTTCAAAACTGTGAATAAAATAATTATTACAAAAATAATGTGGCAAACCTTATATATTGATTTATTGTTCAGTTTCAACATTTATGGCTTTATGATCCAATGATAGCTTTTTAATTATAAAAAGAAAACCAAACTAATTAGATAAAAGGAAAAAATGGATTATTTCATGTTTTCATAAATTTACTGTCAAACATTTAAAAAATAGAAAATCTAAGTTCAAGTATAATTGCAAGATTTTACTTTTAAATTCTCCAAAATATTCATTTTGTGAAATTAAGAGAAAATCTGTCTTCGCGAAATGTATAAAAAATATTTTCTTTTTATTTATTATTGAACAGATTTAATTAAAAAATTATACTGTTTACGGATAACTTGGAAATTTTAAGTGACATATCTTGCATGGCTTTTATTTATTTTATTTTTATGAAAGTCATAATATTTCACATTTTAAGCAGATTGGAGAATTTTTCGCAGGGTGATACAGAAGTCAGGAGGAAATTTTAAAGTGATTAACTCTAAAATTAATGAAGATAATACAATACTGTTTGCAGAAAAAGGATGGATATGAAACCGTAATTTTTGCTCATGAAACCAGAATTTATAGATGGCATAGTTTTCAATCTAAGCCACCAGATGGTTCTGCAGTCGTCGTAACGATGCATTACAGATGATAATAATTGATTACAAATGCTCAGTATGTTATCCTCAATTTAAGCGCTCAGCTGTCAGAAGAAGAATCGCAAATTTATCAACTTTAATCCCCATTTCTGATTGTATGACAGAAAATGAGCAACATAAAGTGTTACTTACTGCTGGCAAAAGGTGATTTCTCGTCTGACAGCTGCATAACTGAGCGGAAGGCGACACATTGAACATTTCTCAAACCGTCACTCTACTGTTTTACCGCCACGAGAGAAACCCTAGACACTAGACATCCCGTTGGCGTTCGTTATGGAAACGGGATATTCCACTGCATTTTGGGAAGGAAGAAAAGAGCTTCATTTCGTTTGGCGCAGATAGAACCGGCGGAAGTCTCATTTCGATTTGTACTTTGGTCGAAAACGAATTCTCGCCTAACGAAGAGCGCTTAGGTTGCAAATGTTGCGGCTGATTTTATATCCGTTTGCCTCCTTTCTTCGACTAGTCTGCGTGAGACCACCCTGTTCAGGGTTTTCCTCCTGGCGTTAGGACACTACAACTCGTCTTATCTTATGTAACGAATCTCTCCCCGACTTAAAGAGCCATCTGTTGGCGTAAATTGCAATCTATGATACCAATTGATTAAGGTTTCGTGACAGAATAAATCCTGTTTCTTTAACATTCTATCTGAGCAAACAGCGTCTTTTTTCCTTCGTTGACGAATTATTGTTTCTTTGAAGTAGCTCCCACTTCTGAATAACTCTGTATTTTGTTAAACATGAAACATTCTTTGATAAAGCCGCTGAAGATGGATTAAGACGACGGAAATATTTCATTTATAATTAAGTTGCAATCAATCTTCTGATAGGTGTAGGACATATTTCTAACCTTTGCATTTTCGTAAGTATATTATTCAATTTTACCCATCTCTATGAGTCATTCACAATTATGAGACAATAACTCGATGTTTCGCAAGTTTCCCTCCTTTGCAATTAATCAGCAGATAGCGAAACTTCAGATTAAAGGCTATCATTGTCTCCTGTGAAAAATGACGCTGAACAAAGTTGCTGAATTTTACTTCCCTCTAGTAGATAAATTAAACTGTTAAAAGCGAACGTTATTCAGAAGTCTATTCAGCATGGTATAATATTGACATTGGTTTGCTTACATGATTTAAGAAAATGCTAATTAAATTACTAGTGGGCGTGTCAAAGTTTCTTCTGTTCATATTTATAATATTTATAAAGATACCGCTTATATCTGATGAGAAAAGACTAAGAATTTTGACCCTTTGACCCATTGTGCAACCGTCCTATACGGTAATGCATTTTCGCCACATGCCTTACGTAATCCGTGATAACATTCGGATGCATTTTTGCCGCCGGCAACCTCCATTTCAACCCATGACTGATGATGATCTTCTATAATCATGCTTAAGAGAACTCGAAATGACATTCTCCACTTTAACGCCTTATAGCAACTATCCTTCCTATTGGATCTACTGTTTTATGCAATCTACATATCGACAACAGCGCCACCTCACTATTCCTATATCCTGTTTGCGTAAGCATAATCTTCTGCGACTTTCTGCACTATGTTGCCATTACTTTATTTACAACACTTGTGTATATTTCAGAAGACATTCCTTTATAAATAGATAAAACTGACTGTAAGAAATGAATGTTTCGACGTTATCGAAATATGCGACTAAATTGGAATAATTCTATCCCTAATTTTACAGTACACATTAATTAGTTCAATATTAAACTGTTTTGAAGTCAGATTATTTGTATTATTAAGTCATGCGCTCTCCGCTTACTTTACCATAATTTCAGGAGGTTATTGTAATCGATGGATCAATCTAAATTCATAATTTTATATAAAGCTGAAAATGTGAAAGTTACTTCTTAACAATACTAAAGAATTTTGCTAATAAGAATATTGATGGTTCGAGAATTTGTTGATACCGAAAATGTGGCATTTAAAATTAATTCGATATTATTCGAGAACATGTCAATAAAATAGAATATTGCACATTTGATTTAATTTCTTACATAGAAGGTTGCTCGGTAAATTGTACTTTAAAATTCAGAACAGTCGAAGATGACGGCAGAAATTGATTCTTCTGATGCAAAGCAGAAGAATCAACCTATTAATAAGTTTGAAGAAACTAATGTCTCAATCATGCCATGAAAATGCTTAACAGCCATTGGTGCTGATTGATTTAGCATGAGAAACATTCAAAAGCGTTCAGAATATTTAAATTTATAACTCAGGAAATCCAATACTCATCTTTTGAGAAGTTCATAATTTGAAAGTGAAGTTTTCCAACCATCTCTTAACTTGCCGTCTAGTTGTTAACCGAAGTGCGCGCCGGATATTTACAGCTAGCATGATAAACTACTATTTGAATATTTCAAATGTGATTCCACATCTTATGCTTGGAGTGCAGAAAATCCGAAATCAATACTGCAAAAGATCTGCCTCTAATTATTCGAATAAACAAGACATGATGTATGTTGAAAGAATATACAAGTTGTTGCAAGTAATAAGTTTTAACAAATATGAATTACTCATTCTCTGTCAAGAAAAAATTAAATCAATCACTTTTAGAGGAAACAGCAATAATGCTTGGATGAATTCACCATTCCTTTGCCAATTTGTTTCGTTTATTAATTGATTAAACCTTTGCGGACAGGACGGCATATAGAGTGCGCCAGTGGGTATGTACTGTAATGCTTCAGTTTATTTTTAAATTTATTTTGGTAATAAAAGAGTGAGTTGCGCCAGAACAACAAAATTATGACATCAGAGTTTCAAACATCATTATTCGATTATTGCTACGTATCGCTGTGTCTTTATCCGTATTTTCGTTAAATTAATGTTATCTGTATTTGGATGTCTTTCAATTCTAAATTTATATTTAAAGTCATTCAACATATAAAGCATTTCTTTTATACCTTATATGGCGCAGCCGGCAATTTAAATAAATTTGGAAAAAAATTGGAACTTTCAAAATTCCATTGCAATCGCCAAACATAAATGGAATAATCAGGCACTCTTCGCCAAAATTATTCCGCCTGCTTATTAAAAGTCTGATCTCCATAGCAACATCAGCTTTTTGCTTAGTAAATATTTCTTGAAGGGTTAAAAATTTTATTTGCCAAGATATTACATTTATCACCAAATTATTTTGTTGCACCACCTTATCTGTTCTAATCGAGTTGAAAAAGTTACTTTAATTTGATGGCTATTTAATAGAAAAATTTTGCCGATGATTTTTTTGAATAACTAATTTACGAATTGAATTTTTCTCTGTGATTTTTTGGTGCCATCTTGTTGGAATTCAAATGAACATGTTCAGTCACTGAATGAAAGCATCTCATTGGTTAATTTTCATGACGTAGCCGAAGTTTCGGCACTAGTCTAAGTTGATTGGTTGTTACAATCTATATATATTGTTCATTTGTGTTTTTAAGCTATCAGTCAGGGAAGTAGCTGTAGTCAGTCGAATGGATGGCTGTCATTGAGTGTGTGAGCTGCAAGACAGCAGCATGTCTTAAAGCTCTTTTGTATTTTAAACTGCCTGGTATCTGCGTTACTCTGCAAACTACACTCACGACATGCCAACATGTTTTTCTGAATATTTCGATATTCTTCCTAAAGGTCGGCGAAGTAAAAGAGTTAGAGGTGCTGCTGAATTAGCAAGGCAATATGAGATTTCAGAAGCATTTCCGAACAGCGCTGATTTATTGAACCAAATCCAACAACTGCAGATGCAAGTTAAAGTTTTAAAAAATCGCCAACATCTACAACCGTCTTCACAAATATTACTGCAGTTCTCAACACATTAATAGAATCCTAGAAACAGTTATTAGAAAGACAAGACAAATCAATTCACCAAATGCAATGCAAATTACATCAACTAATGATACGGCAAATTCTTTTCAAATATTTCAAAGAAATATGATGGATAGTCTGAGTGGATAAAAGAAATTGATAGAATTTCAACACTAGCAGACTGGACAAATGAACTCAAATTGACTAATGTTACTTCACGTCTTGCCGGATCAGCTAAAAATTGGCAAGTAACTCTGGGTTACCGTTCCAGTTGCTGGAATGAATGGGAAGCTTCTCTTACATCAAGATTTAAGACACGCATTACAATGAAAGAATTTTTGGCCCATCAAAGTGATAGTAAACTGAAGAGAAACGAAAGCTTAGTAGATTACATTTACGCAAAAGACGCTCTCTTGATAAATGTTCCTTTTACTATACCCCAATCTGACCTCATTTCAATGATTATCGGCGACTTTATTGAAGAAAAGTGGCAAATTGCTTTAGCCGCTTAAAATTCTATTACTGTCAAAGAACTAATTGATAGAGCTATTGCACTTGACACAATGCGTAATATTCAGCATAAGAACAAGTCACGGCCGTCATACGGATCACGCTTATCACCAAAGTTACAGTCAAGACTTATTGATTCACATAGTGAAGAGCTTCACAAATACAATCTCGCGATTGATAATATTCGAGAAACCACTTGTTGGAGATGTGGAGACAAAGGACATGATTCGTTTATGTCCAACTTACTGCCTCTGAACCAGTCTCAATAACAGATCCTCCAAACAATATACCACGACTTTCTCAGGATTCAAATAATTAATCAAACACTCCTTTTTCGCATTCTTGAAACACAGCGAATGCTAATAATTCCTCACCACGCGAAGCCACAAGTTCCAGTTTTGTAGGTTCTCGCCGCAGTGGCAATCGCATCTCAACAACAACACCAGTAGCCACAAGAGCGAATGAATCTCATTCTATAAATTGAATTAAAACGAATACAAACAAGCGTGCTTGAACTCTATCGATACGGGACCGTCCCATACGTCCCTTCAAGCAAAAGACGATAGCCGTCCGAACGTCACTCTGAAATTTCCACTCCCTTTCGTTAAGTGTGATTGATTTCACACCCGCAGCACATGTTTTCTTCGTTAGAGTGACTTCCCCAGATGTGTTTGGGTAAGAGGGGAGTTTTCTTACAATTCGGACAATGCCATCTGTCATTGTGGGTTTTGAAGGAAAAAAAGAATTTCCCTTATCTTTGATAGAGGAGCTCTAACGTTCCCGTATTTTGTGGTCCCTTTATTTCAATGGCGTTAGGAATCAGAGGGTTAATATCTGCTATTAGTAACAAAAATACCGAAGTTTAAGCCTTTTGTGATCCATGTCCAGACATCACAGTTATTCAACAACCGTATCTTCCTGCACTTTCTGTCACTCATCCGTGGACTGATGGAGAGTTTGAGGTTGTTGATCACGAAACACGGCCATAGATTGGATTATCCTTAAATATTAATGTTGGCAAAATAGATCGTTTGATGCCAAACGTTGGAATTTGCACCCAACTTCCATATTCGCTTATCCTAGGCTTTGACTGGCAGCAACAAGTTCAATCCAGATGCATTTACGACTCTAACGGCTCATTATGTATATCTACACCATTTGCCCTTCATTTGTGTGAATGTACGCAGGCATCCAGACCCAGTATTATTTACATTACTTCTAACGAGCCTTCATTGTGGCCTTTAGATGTTGCTATTTTACCAGCCGCAGTGCCAAGTTTATTCCATACCGATTCGCAATTCATTCCAAAACCAAGTCACAGTTTGACTGAAGATATTATTGATTTAGAAAATATTGATTATGAGCATGAAAAGTAATGAAACCTTGAATGCAGTCACTTTCCCAAAGTAAGATAGTAAATCCATTCACGTCCATGAAGAAAGATCAGCGTCAATATATGATGAAAATGATTTACTTGAAGTTCCTAATAATGAAAAACGTAAAGTTAAGAATTCCAGCAAATAATAATGTAAAGCCTCTAAATGGAAGAGATAACGTAAACATTGAACCATAGTGAAATTGGAGAAAATCGACCAAAAGATAAAATTAGAAACTAACCCTTAACTTAAGAGGAATGAAACTCGCCTTGATGATCAGCTGGACCTTATAACTTCTGCCAGGGCTGAAAGCGCACATAATGTATGTGAAAGACACTTTGGCAACAAACAGGGATTTGAATTCTATCGTGAACTCCATTCGCGTGATCCTGGAGATCTCTTACTGTGCGACTGGCCGAAACAATATGATCTCAAGATCACGCCAATGTTCAAAGGACCATTGGTGATTGTCCTCCCATTCGGGGCCGTATGCTACGAGATCAAGTCTAAAGAGTCAAAAAAGCTTCTGAAGTCATTCCCTTACATCATTGTCCATACCATGACCATACGCTGGTCTCAGAAAAAGATTCAAGCTCCGAGGAAGAGTCGGCATTGGAAGTTTAAGAGAAGATACACTATATGCCCAAAAGTATCCGGACACTTGCATATTTTCACATTTTTTAGAATTTTTCCAGAATGGTTTAACTGACTGCCTTTAAACTTCGGACATGTAAAGAATAGACAATAACTCACATTCTACATTGAAGATTCGGTCCTGAGAGCAATTAGGGGACCGTCTACAAACTGATGAAGACAAAAAGGTGTTTGGCCTACCCCGCTTCACAGAATACTGATAACTAGATGAAACTTTCAGAAATGGTAATGTTTAATATGCGTGATAGTTACTCGAATTGTCGTAAACTCAGCACAGATATTTGGGAATATATAAGGGTTTTCTTAAAAAATCTCAAATTTTTCCCACCTGTTTTTTGCTTATAACATGCAGAGTTTTCTGTTATATTATACGAAACTTACAGAAAAAAATGACAATATGTTAGAGAAGCATTTGTGTGAAACTTTAGGAAAGAATTGTTGAATATTACAGGACTTATGAGCATTTTTAGTAAATAATGTTTTACTGCGCATGCGCGAAACATAGTGCAATTTTTCTTTCACAAATTTAAAGCCAGATAAATAGGGCAACTTATATAAAAAAAATTCAGTTCAATATCATTAGTATTCAGAAAGGTATCGGCATTACAACGAGCTGAATTTTAGCTCCTGTCGAAGATAAGCTAAAAGATGAGGGGTTGTACACAAATTGATATTTTACAAATTTATATCTTTGACTAGTTATATTGAATTGTATAGTGGTGAGAATTTGCTGAATACCCATGAAGACTTATCAATTGCGTGCATAACTTAAATTCCAGCTCATTAGGCACTATAAATAACAAAAATTTTATTACTTTAATTATATTATTTACAGGATTATTAACAAGTTACATATTACAATTTTACGGTCAAACGATATTTTTAAATATATTTATTTTATGGCGATTTATCTAATTAATTTCTTTTCTTAAAATATTTTAATAATTCTACATATATATATATATATATATATATTATTCGTTACGAATATTAGATGTGTTCATGGGTATTCAGCAAATTCTCACCACTATACAATTTAATATAACTATTTAAAGATATAAGTTTAAAAAATATCAATTTGTGTACAACTCCTCATCTTTTAGCTTATCTTCGACAGGAGCTAAAATTCTGCTCGTTGTAATGCCGATAACTTTCTGAATACTACTGATATTGAACTGAATTTTTTTATATAAGTTGCCCTATATATCTGGCTTTAAAGTTGTGAAAGAAAAATTACACTATGTTTCGCGCATGCGCAGTAAAACAATATTTACTATAAATGCTCATAATTCCTGTAATATTTAAAAATTCTTTTCTTAATTTTTACAAAATGTTTTCCTAACATATTGTCACCTTTTCCGTAAGTTTCGTATAATACAACAGAAAACTCTGCATGTTATAAGCAAAACACAGGTGGGAAAATTTGAGATTTTTTAAGAAAACCTTTATATCTTCCCAAATATCTGTGCTGAGTTTACGACAATTCGTGTAAATATTACGCACATTAAACATTACCATTTCTGAAAGTTTCATCTTGTTTTCAGTATTCTGTGAGGCGGGGTGGGCCAAACACCTTTTTGTTTTCATCAGTTTGTACACGGTCCCCTAATTTCCCTCAGGACCGAATCTTCAATGTAAAATGTGAGTTATTGTCTATTCTTTACATGTCCGAAGTTTAAAGGCAGTCGGTTAAACCATTCCGGAGAAATTTTAAAAAATGTGAAAATCTGCAAGTGTCCGGATACTTTTGGGCATATAGTGTATCACATGCGTCGCAACCGTCACGCGCCAATTAGATACGAATTTATCTCTTCGATGAATATCCCTTTCTTTTCCCTTTCTTTTTTCGCTTCAATTTCAAAATTTCTTTTCTAAATTTTTCATTGAGCGGGACCGAATGTAAGTCTCCAATTTATTTTTAAAATTTATTTTGGTAATAAAAGCGTGAGTGGCAACAGAACAACAAGATTATGACATCAGAGATGTAAACATTATCAGCTTATCGCTATGTATCGCTGTGCATCTCTATCCGCATTTTCGTTAAATAAATGTTAACGATTTTTGTATTCTTTGGCTATCTTTCAGTTCTAAATTTATATTTAAAGTCATTCACCATTTAAAAAAACATGCATGAAATGTTCTCCATAACCAAACTGAGCTATCACGAAACTTCGGGAAATTATCACTACATCATTGAACAGTTATGGAAGAATTAAGCAAGAAAAAACAACTGAGGACGAATCTGATGCATTACATCTCGATGGAGAAGTGACTGAGGCACAGCCACCTAAAACTGATTCTGAGACTCACGTGGAGGACAATCCAGTTCACGAAGAATATAGCGATTCAAACTCAAATACAAATGTTTGTATCATCCATCCGTTCAACCTCTAATCTTATTATACTATAAAAAATAAAGTTGTGTATAATTAAACAAGCGTAGAGTTGGAAAAAAATGGATGGCGTATATAGTGCGCCAACCTGATCTGAGTGTTCTAAAAAATCACTGGTCCGCAAAGGTTTAACCATCTCCACAAACTAGAGTACGCTACTATATCATGGAAATTATTTGCGGATAAATTAAACAATAAGGGCAAAGGTAGTTGTATTTAGCGAGCTTGATTAAAGAACATTGCTACTGAACTGTCAATCTGAGATAGAAAGAGACTAATATGCTTTAACCTATTTTATTAACCTATCCGAAATTCGATTTTTACAAGTTAGCAAAATTGATATATGAGATTTTAGAATAATTGTTTAAAATAATATTATTGAGTATAGCAATGAAAATAACAAAATAAAATAGTCAATTTCTGTCATCCCAAAAAATAAAGTGCAATTCGACGCTTAACAAGCAATACCACCAATCTCAAATTTTTTGAAATTTCAAAGAGGAAGATACAAATGAATTTTTCGCAACCAATAACGAATATTTCTGAATTTTCTAAAGATCTGCTATGAACATGAAACCACATGTTCCAACCTGGCGTGAAAAAAATTTAGAAATATTCGTTATTGGTTGCGAAAAATTCATTTGAATCTTCCTTTTTGAAATTTCAAAAAATTGAGATAGGTGGTATTGCTTGTTAAACGACGAATTACTTAGTCGAAGTACATTGCACATATCAATTGTTTACGTAAAAATTAGACATCTAGACATTTTTTGTAGAGTCACTTGCCAGTCTTTTATCACAGCAAAGTTTTTTGAGGCTTCTGTAATGTTGTTAATGTTGCTTTTATTTAATTTATATATACGAGGCGTTTTCTATCAATTTTAGGAATGATAAGCATGAAATCTTCAAGCAAATCTACCGATTCATTATATTTCCGAAATGAACTAATTCATTGTTTTCAACTATTGAGAGTCATCTATTGAAATGTACTCCAACATCCTAGAATGAAGATTCGCAAGTTTTCTATGTATACATTTAATCAGATAATAAACAACTTTGTTAAATTTGAATCTTTGTGTGGCAGCAGGATATCCTAAGTAAACTACTAAATTAGCACTATGAAGATTGGATGTTAATTTTTATATTCTAACATCGTGATTTTATATTCTTCATTAAATATTTGTACACTATGGTCAAATTAATGAGTGAATAAAAATTTTAGTTTTCCATTTGATTGAACTGTACATGATACTGGCATAAAGACATCCATTTTTTTTCGAAGCAGAGGTATCAAAAATGAAAACATACAATAGAACATACAAAGATTGCAAAATTCAAAGTTCCGAAGAATGTGGAGATTTTAAAATTAATTTGACAATGATTATGTGATATTTTCACAAGGCTTATTTCGAGGTTTTTAACTTCCGTAATTAATATATGTGACAGACTTTTTCTTTCAATAAATTAGTTTAATGTCAAAAATTGTAGCCAACTATTTTTATAGAATAATATAGTCACCATAGACAGACTGTATAGACTGACTGACCTCCAATCTCTCAATCATTCATCACTTTAATGAATTATCTAAACGCTTTGTTGGTGATTTCTTCAACAAAGAATAAAAATTGATTGCTTAATTTATTAAAAAGTATTGCAAAATACGTCTACAATAACATTTAAATTAGTAGCTCAATCTGCAGATTTCAAGCACCGTACAAAGAATAAATTTCAGGCTTTAAATTTTGTCTCTGTTATAGCTTTATAAACCGAAATTTTTGTTTTTCTTACTTAAGCATATCTCTGGTCTGTAAGAAATTCTTAGAAAGTTTACCTATAGAATATATATAAAAACATTTTATATATTTTTATGTTTATTTCGTCATTGCATGAATTTTAATACTTACAAAAATACGTACTTAATGGATATATTTTTTTATCGAACATTTATTTTTTTAAATATTCAACAACTATCTTTGTCAACTTGTGACTTTTTAAATTTATTTAAAAAATTACACCATTTTAATAATTAGAAATAGGATATTTACATATGCTTCGATTTCTTTTTCTTTAAAACTACAACAAACAACCAGTAAATAATTGAGGATAACATTTCTGATTTTAAATTTTTTAAAAATACATTAGATTTAGTGTTTGATGCAAATTAAAAAATCTGAGAGAAGATAAAAGTATTAAGACTTTGAGATGCAACTTTTGCTTTTAAGTATTTCTTTGCAGCACAAAACCATTAATATGTTTATCGCCGTGAAAAAGTTTTAATATACAATATTTATAAACTAAAGAAACATTTTTGCCCCTGTAAAATGAATACTACAAATTTCGTGGAAAGCAACTAATGTGACCAAACTTTTTAATCAAGGTAAGCAAAAAAAAGCCTTGATTTATTGAAATAGCTTGACTTTTAGTATCACCGAAAAAAATAAGATTGATGCTGAATGCCATATATAAAGATGAGCAAATAAATAAACACGGGAAAAAAAACTTGTTGGAAACTTTTGATAAAATTTATAGATAAATTATTTCAAAATATAGATGCTATCTCTCCTTTTTTTCTTGTTCGTGTCATATGTTAATGAGGTTTCTTGAAATTGGGAGATGTGATGGATAAAATTACTCTCCATGAATAAAGAGAGACCTGATTTTTGACTGCTAGATGCATGATGCGTGCAATTAAGTTTAATTTTGTTCAGCTTTATTTTGCCTTCCCTTCTACCGTAAATCATAACCTCAGTTTGATTATTTAGGATTCTTTGAATTCTTATTCTTTTAAGGAGAAATAAAGCAACAAAATCTTCCGTGTTCTTTAAACGCAAATTTCTTTTATATCTAAATTTCAACTTTAGCTTAAGAAAACCAGTATAAAAATTCACTGAAAATAAAAATTTCGTGTGCTGATCATAAGAATGTCTTTCCAATTTCTTATTTACAGATATATTGACTTTATAAAAGTTAGCTGAGTAAATTTGTAATTTTTTTTTTTGGGGGGGGGAGGGGTATTTGAAACAATTATGCGAAACTTTTCATTCACACTGTAGGAATAGATTATAAAATGAAACTTGTGTATAAAGATATTGTCTCTAAATATAAACTTGCCAATAATTATATTTCCTTTTGTCCCGGTGGGGTCCCTTTTTACCCAATACATTTTTAACCTGCCTACAACGATAATTGCTTTTTAAATTCGCCTGTCAATAACGATAATTTTTACCTCTTTAGAAGGCTGGTACTGTACATTCCCGATATTTTTCTCTCGGAAACCGACACCTTATTGTCAAAAATGTCAGATAACTGAGAATCGGAGAGAGAGGTCTAGAAAACAGAGACGGTTGTAGCAGGCGGTTCCTAGAAGGGATATGAGATTGCAATGTGCTCAGATGTTTCTTTCCTCCGAATCCAGGTTGGCACTAACCTCTTCATTCGCATTTAGCACTTTGGAATGACCACTTGCCTCTTGAAATTCTCTTTTATGTGTTAACATCTTGAATCTAGAAAGACACGTCGTAATACTTCGGCATTTGAAGAAACGCTTTAATCAGTTTCGGAAATCGAACAAAATGTAAAGGAAGTGGAAGCTGTTAATGTATGTGGGATATTTCATTTGACGATACCTGCGTTTCTGAAAAAAAGAAAAACATTGGAGATATTAAGGGTAAAAGTAAAGTGAATAGGAAACGAAAACGATTTAAAGTTGCCGTAAATGACGATGCTGGCAAAGTTTTCAGTTCTAAAATTCTCATTTTGAAATTATTAAAAAATGTATAATTACAAAATTTTATATTAGTTTATAAAATTATAGGATTCGTGTGTTAATAAAATATAATTTTTTATCGGTGATTATTCGTAACATGAATCAATAAGTTCAAAAAATATGCTAGTATATTAATACATGCACACACAGATAAACATTGGTCTATAACAATATATTTTCTTGGTCCCTTCATTATCGTTATAGGCTGGTTTTACTGTTTGTGAATTTGATAATGTTTAATTTTCCTTTTTCGAATAATACAAGTTTTGGAAACCTTTTGTAAATCAAAATAAATAGTTAAATAAAAGTTGATGTGCTTTAATGAGAAAGATCAATGCTTATCATTATAAATTACATTCACAGTCAAGTTTTCATAATGCTACCTATGTTAGTTAGTTGAATATCAAGATTATAAAATTTTGATGCTATGTGCTAATTTTTCTCAATATTTTGGCATTCCGGACGGAGATTCCTGTATAAATTATTATCCTCCTCCATCCTTCCCCGTTCACAAAATTTGTTCAAAGTCGATTTTCTTCAAAAATATTGATTTATTAATTATTAATATTTAAGATCTTTTGCATTACTATTATCGATCATGGGCGGTTTTTCGCACAGGTGTTAGCGGGCATCTACGGGGCCTCAAAACCTATTCGTTCTATATCGTAATACTAAACCAAAGATGAATTTTATACATTGGGTAGGAGGAGGGAGCCTCAAAGCAATTTTGCTTCTGTGTCCCCAAACTGACAAAATCCGCCACTGTTATCGATCTGAGATAAGAGGAAAGAAGAACAAAACAGAGTTCACAGGCTTAAAGCATGTAACATAAGATGCACTTCATATAAATAAAGTATTTTAATTAGGAAGATTAACCCCTTAACTGGTTTGCCCGTATGCCGTACGTGCATTGAATTATCGCAATTTTAAATTTAAAAATTAAAAAAAAATGCGATCGCAGATTCGATAATTCGATACGAAAATTACCTGGATTCCATAAAAGTTTCAGCTGTCCTCTAGGTTCTCAAATTAATTAAAATGCTAAAGCATTCCCGAAATAGAAGGTGTTATCTAATCAGATAGTTGAGAAATCAAACCAATTAAGGGGTTAAAGGGAAAAATTTCAATTCAAATTATATCTTGAAATCAACCTATCTTTGAATAGAAAGGTCTCAAAATATCGAAATAAAAGGAAAATGCTTTTTTCTCATTGGAAATATTTTAAAGAGTAGTACAGAAAATATTTACAGTACGAGAATGTAAACATTCTTATTTTGGTTTGAATGACAAGTCTTCAAATATTTTTGAACTATTTTTCATTTCTCTGAGCAATGATTTCGTTACTGTTTAGCAACGGATTCGGAAACCCTCCGCGCTTTTGCGCGTGCGCCAGGCGGAGTTATTTTCATCAAAATAGGGGAAAAGTGAAGAGAGGAAGGGTGATGTTTGTATTTTACTGAGCGTGATCTAACAAATAACTCCGGAAATGGCTCATATGACTCATTGCCTGAAACCCATTTCCGATGTAAAATCGTCCAAAGTAATCTCGGAATCCGTTGCTGAACAATATTTCTTGCTCGTTCCTTGGAGATGACATACTGCGTCAATAAAGAAACTCGTCAGTATGCAAAGTAAAGTAATTATAAAACCATTCAAACAAATCGGTACGAGAAAGTTAGAAATATTTGGATTAAAATAGTTTGGAAAACAAAAATAGATTAAATTGCTGACGAAAACAATTCAGAAATTTTAGACGATTATTAAATCAATTTCTGTCAATTAAACCCCCAAAAATACTTTTTAAAAATAAGGTGAATGGAAATATGAGAATTGTAATTATGGATTATTGAGATTTATTATGGATTGTTATAAGTATTATAGATTATTATTACGCTGATTTGAGACATTTATTTTCATATTATAATAGTGAATAAGTCAGCTCATAAAAATTTCACAAACGTATTCAAATAAGTAATAAGAGAAATATTTGCATTTTTTATTTCGCAAAGATAAAGTTAGTTGAAATTTAAAAAATGTAAATTTTGTGTAAGTCCTGATTTTTTCCTTTGAGTTATGAATACCTTTAAAGTGAAAGTTCATATTTTATATTTATAAATAATGTAATTTAAAAATGTTTGAAGAATGCATTCTTTTGTATAAAGATATGCATCATTTTAGAATATCCCATGGTTCAATATTATGTATCCTTCATCAGAAAATCTAAATTCACTATTCACTATAAACTGAAGGCGGGCATATGAAAAAACATGGATTCCTATCAACGCTGGGTTATCTCATTTCTTCCGTTCTAAAGTCAGGAAAAAAATAATTCCGGAAGCGGAATTTAACAAAATAATGATTTTTTGTATTTTTTGCGAATTTTCACAAAATAAGTCAATTTAGACGCGTTTACGTGGGCAGAATGTTTGAACAGCTCCTTTCTCCTTATTTATCTAGGAGAGAATGTTGGGCATGTGTCACGTATCTCACTTCTTCTCTCCGCCAGGGAATGAAGCATTATTCGAGATAGCTCGTGCAACGCCGGGCCACGTAGCTAATATTATATATCTTTCGTCAGAAAATCTAAATTCACTATTACTCCGAAATATTTCAAAATATCAACAACAAATTCAAAATCATTAGAAATTACTTCTCGACTTACCTTCTTACTCTTAAATTACTTCTAAATTTTTTATATGTTAGTTTGTTGTTGTTACAGAAAAATCGTAAAAATATTAACCAGAAGAGAATCAACTCCATACTGTATTTGGTGAATGACAGAGCCGCCCAGAACAGTAACACGGTTACAAAGTTCAGTTAGAAAATAGCCATCACCAGTCCATTTATCCCCTCTGGAGATGTAGCCAACACAGCCACATCACCATTACTACCATTACCCTCTAGAGAAAGGGGTTCCCAACCTGTGGTACGCGTACCCCTCGGGATACTCGAAGGACTAGTTGGGAGTACGCGACATATATGTTGGTAATGTCGGAAACAAGAAAACATAAAGAGTTAAAAGAATTACTCAATTTTCTTTCCCCAAGTTTACTTTCCATTTAATAACTCTTGAAAAGTTGATTGGTACAGAGTGTAATATTTAGCCATCCTTATAAATTAATGCTAAATTATTAGAATGATGATTTCATTTGTTTTGGTATTGAACTAATACCATTGTAAATATACAATAAAATATAAAATAAAAGACCAGCAAATGTTATTAATTCGAGTCATTTGATTTTTAAGCTAACGTAAGCCCTTAATATTATTGATAAAAACTTCTTTGCATAGACGGATGGTTCGGGAGGCATATTTACAAACCCTACCCTGATAGAACTGAGGCAGGAAATCGGATAATATGATTGGCTCGCTTCGCCGAGAGACGATGACATCGTTCTTTGCTCTCGTGCGTGTACTTTTCATTGGTATAATTTCTTGCAGTGTGGGATGTTTTATTTTTTATGATATTTTTTAAAAAATCATTTTTAAAAATATTACAACCCACGGAAGAATTTTTTCTGTGTTCAACTGTGGGAAAGCAGAGAAGAAAAGTAGGACGACTCTTGTTTTGTTATGATTGCCGTACGCTACGTGCGAGAGCTGAAAACGACGTCACTGCCCCTCGTAGCCAATGATATTGACCGATTTCCTGCCTCAGTTCTATCAGGGTAGGGTTTGTAAATATGCGTTCGGGAGGGGACAGGATATGACAGTAGGGAGTACGCGAAAATATAAAGATTAATTAAGGGGTACGCGAGGTAAAAAAGATTGGGAACATGGGAACCCCTTCTCTAGGGAAGTGATAGCCCGCTCAATTGTCCACATACTTTTACTCCCTATATCTGAGGTGCCCCACAGAGAAATCGTAAATTCATCCATAAATATTTCCACTCATGAATAAATTTATATTGAAAGTTTTGTTCTCATACCAACGAATGAAAGAATATAATTTCCTAAATCCTTTATTTTACATCCGCTAATCAGAGTCCTATTAATCCGAGCTCCACTTAATTCGAGGTAGCTAAAAAAAAGCAATAAAAATTGAGAAGAAGATAAAATACAGAGAAGATCATTTCGCGTGCAGAAGGCACGGCAGAGTTAGATTAGAGAGAGATTAGACCTTCGCTATATTGAGCGGCAACCAGATGCTTTACTACATAAAGTTTTATTTTTGAAAAGCTTGCGAGACAACGCAGCAAGAAAGATACTCTCTGCTCAAAAACAAACAACTTTAGATTCATTTTTACCATGTTTTTAATAACTCGCTTTCTTGTCTGTCTGTCTGTCTGTTCGGTACAAATTTTGCAATCGATTTTAAACTAACTTCCTAATGAGCTGGAGACTTGAAACTTTAAACATAGTTCAGAACTAGATGACAATCCAATATTAATTCGCTTTCTTGTCTGCCAGTTTGTCTGTTATTTCATATTTTTCATGACGCATGCGCAGTACGTTTTTCATTCTATCTCGAAAACTATCAACATTACAGACTTGGTTCTTGGGTATATGGATGACCCATGGGATCATCGAAGCACCCCTATATTTTAGCCATATCTTTGCGTATGCGCAGTACGTTTTTCATTATATCTCGAAAACTATTAACATTACAGACTTGGTTCTTGGGTATATGGATGACCCATGGGATCTTCGAAGCACCCCCATATTTTAGCCATATCTTTGAGTATGCGCAGCACGTTTTTCATTATATCTCAAAGGTATCTGCGTCACATGACTTAATTTTTCAGGAAAATAACAATTTTCTATTTATGATCAGGTGAAGAGGAAGTGAAATAAACCTGAAATTTGCCACATGTCTCCGTCATAATCTCATCAAGATGTTTAAAATCGATTGCAAAATCTCACACACAGAAGACTAAAAAGCAGAAAATAATTATTTAAAAAAATAAAAATTTTAATAGACCACGTTTTTAAAACGGACTAAAAAGTATAAAATAATTTCTTCTAGCCCCATACAGATTTAAAACGAAAAACGTGGGGCGCATGCAATATTTAATAGTAAGGAGTGTAGGGAGTAGCTGTCGTTGAGAAAACTCAGTTCATATAATATCCATTGCAATAAAATTGTTAGTGACTTAAATAAACTATTTATGCATCAATTATCTATTACATGCGCCCCACGTTTTTCGTTTTAAATCTGTATGGGGCTAGAAGAAATTATTTTATACTTTTTAGTCCGTTTTAAATACGCGGTCTATTAAAATTTTTATTTTTTTAAATAATTATTAAAGCATTAAATCAAGTAAATCTGATGTTATTTAAAATGCCTTTCTATGTTTACAAATCTGTGTGCTCGTTATTTTTTCGCTATTTGATCTCTCTATTTTTCAGTTATACGCACGTTTATAAAACTGAATTTTTCTCTTCTATTTTATTATGTAGTCAGCATAATCCGAGTTTTCAGTAATCCGAGGTGGTATCGGTCCCGATCAACTCGGATTATCGGGACTCGACAGTATTCTGCTTCTTTTCTTCCAACGAATGTGAAAAATGGCTATAAGCATAAAAAGGAGGATGTACAGATTGATGCTAGAAAGCAAGAAAAAGAATTGAGTTTTCTTATGACACACTTGGGACTTCATTTTCAAGCGGTTACGATTGTTCACCGAGCGTAAGAGATGAGCCCTCAAGTGGTTAAAGTGATATCTTGAATCCCTGAAGCTCGAGAATTTATTTTCCCGAATCGACAAGAGAATGGAAGGGAACGAACTGAAATATCTTTTTCCGATAAAGGGTGCAAAATATAAATTATACTTTAAGTTTTATATAAATAATGCATCTACTTTTAAAGTAAATATCTCCTATCTGAAGATTTATTAGAAAATATTTCCAACTATATTAAATATAAATTTTTAAACTGAGGAAAATAAATTTTTGCATCACTATTTTGAACACTATTACAGTTATTAAATATAAAAGTGATTCAAAGATACAAGCTTCAAAAATATCATTCATCATATATGAAGCATTAAAACTGTTCCAAAATGCTTCAACTCGATTATTGTTTTCGTGTGTTAAATCTTGATTTGCTACCAATTCAAACAAATTTTAATCGAGAGAAATAAGTATGATTAGCAGATTAAACAGGATTGTAATGTTAGATAATTTAATGCGGATATGCCTGCTAAACGTTCCAATATTACTGCTAATCAATAAACAAAAAAGTTAATGCGTGTAAAACAAAGAATTTGAATTAAAAATCATTTAAGTCATATAAGGTCACGCTCTGTTAACGGAAAGATATTTGCACCATAGATAAAAAAAATCGTGATAACTCATTGAAAGAGTTAGAATTTTAAATTGGAAATCAAATAAAATGAAGGTTAATATTTCTATCATTCATTCAACCAGTTTTATTACACGATATAAACACTTTCTTGAATGAAAATAAATACACTGACGGAAAAAAAATCCCAACTCTAAGAAAAAATTACTGTAGAGTAATGAAATTTCGGCAATACATTTGTCTAGGTAACATATTGAATTGATTAAAGTTTCAAGATCACATGCTAATGTAAGCGCGAGAAGAGCCATTTAAAATGTGAAATGCTGGTACATTAATAACCGGTGTAATCGCCAGAATTTTGAATTTCAAGCATCCAAATGTGCATGCATTGTGTCGTACAGGTGCCGGATGTCAGTTTGTGGGGATGGAGTTAAATGCATGTTGCATTTGGTCGGTAAGTTCAGGGACTGTTAATTCTGGTTGTGGATGATCCTGGAGTTGTTCTCCAATGATGTCCCATACGTGCTCGATTGGAGAAAGATCTGGTGATCTAGCAGGCCAAGGCAACATGTCGACACTCTGTAGAGCATGTTGGGTTACAACAGCGGTATGAGGGCGAGCGTTAGACTGTTGGGAAACACCCCCTTGAATGCTATTCATAAATGGCAGCACAACAGGTTGAATCATCAGACTGACTTACAAATTTGCAGTCAGGGTGCGAGGGATAACCAAGAGAGTGCTCCTGCTGTCATAGGAAATTGCTCCCCAGACCATAACTCCAGGTGTAGGTCCAGTGTGTTTAGGCCACAGACAGGTTGGTTGCAGACGCTCACCTGGCCTGCTTCTAGCCAACACACGACCATCACTGGCACCAAGGCAGAATCAGCTTTCATTAGAAAACACAACAGATCTGAACTCCGCCCTCCAATGAACTCTAGCTTGACACCACTCACGTCGCAAACGGCAGTGATTTGGAGTCAGTGCAATGCACGCTACATGGTGTCTGGCTCGGAGCTGTACTTGAAGTAACAGATTTGTAACAGTTCGTTGTGTCACTGTGGTGCCAGCTGGTTTTATATATGATTGTAATTCGTCATTAAAGATCCATTTGCTGGAAATCGGTCACGTGAATGGAGAACGTTTTCATCAGTATATAGCGGTAAGGAGCAGGTATGAGATCCCTCATATAAAACCAAAAGACGCGAAAAAAGCAAATTGTCATGAGCTGGTAAATAACAAAGCTTTTTTTACATGAAATATTTTTGTGATCTTCTTGTGTGTTTCTTTTTCACGAATGAATAATTTGGCGGGAATTATCATATTTGCATGAAAATCTCATGTAAAAATCTCAAATCTTAATTTAATAAAAATGTGAAAAAAGTATTACAACATTTTATTTCCACTGTACATGATTTGTATTATTGTTTTCATTAATTCATTTGCATTTGTTGAATTCAGTTGTGTTAATTCAATTGTGTTAATCTAATAAAATACAAACAGTATGCAGGGTGTCCATTAAAGTCCTTCTACCTCACATTAACTTGAGAACGACTACAACTATTGCCACAAACTTGGTGTCTAGGTATAGTAAAAAGGCCATATGCTATAAGGTGAGATTGGTTACAGCGCCACCTGGCGCTGAACAACAAAGTTAGCGTTAATATCTCGAAAATAGTACAAGATACGGGAAAAAGTTAATTAGAAAATTGTAGAGTGTCTTCGATTTAGCAAGAAAAGACACTTTGGGGACATTGATACGAAAAACAGAACACATAAAACGCACAGTTGTTTGTTCGCAATTTCTGAAATTGTAAAGTGACAAAACGTGGAAAAAAGGAGAAAATGCTATCTTTCGGACAAAAATGACCACAAAATTTTTTTTCTGTGGGAATAATTCAAACAGAAGACTTATGCTACCTTTCTGACAAATTGCAATACCTTCGATGGCGTATTACTATTGCTAATTGATAAGCTAAACGTGCAATTCAAAAAAGAGCCCAAATCTGTATTGAAACTGACGGAAAATAGTTTGAACACCAAAAATAAAGTTATCTTGCTATAACTTGTTGTTTTTTTCTCTTTTTAACACGTTTTGTCACGTATAACAATGTTGGAAATCGCCAACAAATAAATCTGAGTTTTAAGTTTTCTGGTCTTCGTATTAATGTCTCCAAGGTGTCTTTTCGTACTAAGTCGAAGTCGCTCTATAATTTTATAACTGATTTTTCTCTCCTATCTTGCACCGTTTTCGAGATAGGAATGCTAACTCCGTTGTTTACCGCCAGGTGGAGCTATTACTGATATCACCGTGCATCACATGGTCACTTTACTATACCTAGACACCAAGTGTGTGGCAATAGTTGTCTCCGTTTTCAAGTTAATGTGGAATAGTACGTGTAGCTATATATTGCAAAAAAAAAAAAAAAATACTAGCCACTTCAGTTTTTTCTATGTTCTTATAGAATTAAGTATTTTTATATCTGTAACATCAACTTCGTCAATTTTTCTTGCACAATTTTAATAAAACAAAATTTTTGCATAAACCTTTTGTTGCATTTTAAAATTTGAGGAAAGAATACTGTTGTCCCATTCAAACTAATTTAGAATAAAAAGCATTTATTTAGAACAAAGTATAGTGGTAGGTTGTGCTAAGAAATCTAATAAAAGCCGATGAAATCAATTAACTGTTGAAAGAAAAGTTTAAATTAACAGACTGAATAAATGGATTCAATATGATACTTTCAAGTCGTTTTTTAAAATTATATTCGAAATGCTGTACGTTTTTACTATGACACGCTTTTTAAACTATAACAGTTTCTGCCAGATTCCATAGCTGAATCTAATTATATCCATGACAACTTTTTCTAAATAAAATTCTGAAAAACTAGCTGATAAAAATATTAATTAAAATCCTAAGAATTCCATAATCTTTCTTTTTCATAAGTTTTTTCAGCTTTGTTAATTGTTTACAATATACAATAGAATCTTTTTTGACAGTATTCAAGCAATTTTGTTTAATATACATTATAAGCCATATGTTTTGCTTCTGCGTAGATTAGAAGGTAAAATTCAGTAACACAATCTTAATCTGGAGATTTTAAAATATTAAATAAAATTTTCTTATCCAATTTAAACTACTGTTTAACGATAAACATGATTTTTATGGTAAAACATAACGATAAGGTGTTTTAAGCTTATTAAAGGTATGCAAATAACTAGCAGGTAAACAAATCTAATCCTTAATACTACTTTAAACAGCTATTTAGGGACTAAAATTAAACTTTCTTTCAATTATAATTAATTTGCCAGCTAAATGACGTGGTTGCAGAGGAAAATATATTGCTTAACTAATTTTAAGTAACGGTGTATTTGTAGTGCATTGCTGAGAAATTTCAGCTAAATGAAATCTTAAAATTTATACAAAATTAAAAGCGAAATAAGTTATTTATTTCAACGCGTTGGAAATATAATCACTTCCGCAATGCATATTATTTAATGTTGAGTAAAAGTTATTTCATATATTTTTAGAAAATTGTATATTTTATGTTCTAATTATATTTACAGCAGAAAGAACTTATTTAAAAATAGCAGTTAGTTAGCAAAATTCAACGTGTGTGATTTATTGTAACGAAATTTTCATACTCACAAATTTACAAATACTCTCTTTGTTAAAGCTCATTGCATTTTTCATATGTACGAAAAAATATAACTGAATTTTACTTTTTCCCTCTGTATAAGAATAAAATCGAATTTTTATCCTAGATACTACACACGTATCAACATGAATTTGTATCTTATCAGCGAAAATTACTATCATATCAGTACATATGACATCTTGTATCTCATCGGGACTGTTAATTCACTAATTTGAAGGGAATTAGTCATATTTTTTACGTCATCTACACTGTAAAAAAAATCCTGTAAAATTTACGGTTTTAAACTGGCAGCTGGGTCGGCTGTGCAAAACCGTAAAAGTTACAAAGTAAATCCGTAGGCAAAACAGTTTTTTACCATACAGGAACAAGTTTTTCCCGTAAAAGTTACGAAGTAAATCCGTCGTCACAACGGTTTTTTACCGTATGAAATCAAGTTTTCTCCGTAAAAATTAAGTCATCGAAGGTAAGTGCAGTGGCGGAATTTGACAATATGGGGCCACAGGCGCAAAAATTATTGTAGGTCCCTCCCAATGTCCAGTGTAGTAAATCTGTTGTCAGCTTAGCACTGTGATTTCTATCGAATAGATTTTGAGGCCCTCTAGGATATCGAGGTACGAGGCGAGAGCCTCTAGCACCTGTGCGGAAAACCGCCACTGGGTAAGTGACGTCATCAACTGAGTTGAGTTGTTTTTCTCCTTCTGTTCGAGTTGAGTTGAAGTGTGCTGATGTGTATTATCAATTAGGAATATTAATTAATCAAGGCTTAATTATTAATTTCAATTAGTTTAATTAATGTAATTTTTAATTGAACTTACTTGGACGATTTCGATACAAGATGGTGACAAAACTTCTAACTCCTCCGAGCCGGGGATCTAAACAGCGTTCATAGAAATAAAAGTCAGTCGCTCTAACCAGTAGACCACCGGAGACTTCATAAAATAAGGAAAAAATAATCCATTTGAGTTTTAAAGTCAGGCGCCACCTAGTGGTGTAAAAATCAACTATTGCCAGGACACGTGTTTTAAGGTTACGGAGATGGAACCCTATTAAAAACATGAAATGAATGCAATAAAATTACAGTTAAGAAAAGGGAAAGTTATCGTACGGAAAGCAATACCGTATGACGAAAAATAGAATTTGAACTGACGGTTTTAAAACGTTTATGGCTGGAGCGAAAAACGGTGAAAAACCGTTTTGTCAACAAAACAACTTTAAACCGTCAAATATAGAAAAAGTCCGGGAAAAAACGGATATTTTTTACAGTATCTATTTTTTATCTATTTTTAATGATATACAAAATGCTTTACAAAATGAAAAACATTTTCGTCTTATATGCCTATTTTCTTTATTAAAATGATATATCACAAATCTTCTTTTTTCAACTATCTGTCTGTGGAAAGCTTAGCATGTCTTTGCTGTCTCCTTTAAAACGATAAAGAAAAAAGAAGCGAGGAAAACTGCTCATCTACATATCAAAATGCCTACTTGATATAATTATATCCAAGATTTTTCCATCAAGGTTTAAGAAGGATGTTGCTGAAGATTTTTATTTGGTTTTATTTTATTTTTTTGAAGGAAGGCAGCAATTTCTTAACACTTTTCTTATTAAAAAGACACTCAATTTTTTTCCCTCCGTTTTCTTTGACAAATAATTTACTTCAATATGAGAACTCGGATAAGCCTGAAATAATGTGTAGGGATTGTAAAGTGAGTGATATTATACAGGGTGTCCACACTTATCATGATCAATAGCTAATTTCTAAACCGTTAGGGATAGACATATAGTTCCAATTGAAAAATTACTTTAAATGAAGGGAAGAATTATAATATATATATTTTTAGTGAATAAATATATTCCTGAATAAGTTACGAATTCTAACTTTTTATATGGTCCCCCATATTTAGTAAAATATTTTTGACACTCTAATATTTTAAACAAAAAAAGTTCCACTCTTCTGTGACTAAAACTGACCGAGTTATGGAGCTTTGAATATCGCTGACTTAAACCACTTTACACCATTTCAATAGGAAGACGATCCACCAATAAATGCTCAGCACTTTCTCGACAAAACCGCTGATGGGTTTAAAATCGTGAAATTCGAAGCTCCAGAACTCGCTCAGTTTTAGTCGCAGAAAATGTTAGAATGTCAAGAATATTTTACTAAATATGATATAAATATGATAGGACCGGGGGAACGTATAAAAAGTTTGAATTCGTATTTGTTTCAGAAATATATTTAGTGACTCAAAAAATGTATATTATAATTTTTCCCTTCATTTAAAGCATTTTTCCAATTGGAATTATATGTTTATCTCTAACGGTTTAGAAATTACCTATTGATCACGATAAGTGTGGACACCCTGTATAGTCTGGTACGTTGAAATTCTGACTAGTTGGGGAATATTGTTTATTATATCAAATTTTATTCGCGCTTTGTTAAAAGAAATGTAGGGCCTCTGAAACCTGGCGGTAAGTTTTCGGAATCCGAGAGTTCCAGATTCGAAACCCGTTATTTCGGCTGCGTATGTGGGCTTAATCGAGGTTGAATCTGATGCCAAACATCAACCAGCTGGTGTGGCTTGGAAGCTTGGAGAAGCGTATTTGTGTGCGTGTGTGCGTGGCTGGGTGTCACTCAGATTCTCGTCAGGATACCCAAAAATACAGTTTATTAGTCATAGACTCGATTTTTTTCAGACAATTTAAGGTTTTTTTATGGAATCGTACCGCAATATTAAGATAAGTTTAATTACTCCTTAAACAATATCAGATAAGTAAGCAAGCCGCTGCAATCATTCGCTTTTATAAAACTTAGAGCATAGTTGAAAAGAGCGGTCTTCAATAACAATCATGTTCTCTCATGTTCAAAAGTCTCATTTCGAACAATTTTGTGAGTAAATTTACTCGTGAAAGTCACCTCACTTCTATGTGCAAATACAGAATACTACCCAACTGTTCAGAGAAAGAGTTGAAGAATATGGAATTTGTTGATTTAACCTTAATAAAATTCGCAACATTGACAAATAGACTGAGAACTTCTATCAATGAATCTAGGAGAAGTTTGTCTGCTAAACTTTATTTATGAATACAACAATGGATCCGACCTACCTGATCAGCTTGGATACATTCGTTTGTATATATATTTTTAACTTTAATCCTTTATGTTTTCGCCCATGCTAACATTACTTTCGTGTAACCCCAATTTATCCTCCGTGTATCCCCAAGGGAACATTTGCTATAGATAATGAAATGATGAGTAACTTTCTAGATATTTTATTTGTCGTTATATTTGGCAAGAAAACAACAAAGATCTGCATGCTAGTCATCAAATACTATCTAACTCTTCAGTTGACATTTTCTTTCGCTGGTAACATGTTTTTTTGGGTCACAGCAAAAAATATATTATGTCATTCTATCATTAATTTAAAACAATCTAATTAGTAATTTGGAATGAATTAAGAAAAAGAAATTAAATCTGTGCAAAGAAAAAAGTTGTGAAGCCAATACTTAAATTCACAAATTCAAATATTTATTAAAAGACATTTAAATAATTCAATGAACTGTATCAACATGATGTGAATATTGGCTATGGTATATTTAAGAAACCTGTATCATAATATTTATATTGCTTTGTTGCAAGAGATCCATTTGTAATTAATTAAATCCACAATTGAAACTGTAATCCCTAAAAGTAAAAATAAAATTGTCCATTTTACTAAATGTAACAATTGAAAATAATGATTCTGACTTAAGTAAGAATTTCATGCTTATATTTAAAGTAAAGATTTTGTACCATCAAAGCGGCGGATTATCAGATGTTAAAATGTTCGATAAAATTATATTTTGTGGATGTTTTAGACGATATTTTTTACTTTTTTGTCTCAAAAAAATGTTCATTGCTTTGTGCACAGTATTCCTGAATATGAAATACATCAATAAACTCATAATGAAAGTTTTGGATGAAAGTAATAAATCATCTTCTGATGCGAAAGCTGCAAAAAAAGTGAATGAAAAGTATCAGGAAAATGAAATATGGCATTTTTTTAAAAGAACAGTATAGCTTTACCCTTACATTTGAAAAAAATGCTCTGTTTTTCAGAAGAATACTTCATAGCATTTTTCGATACAGACAAAATGTATACATAGGATTCATTTGCTTGTTTTTTGCTTTTCAATATATTTCACAACGTTTATAAGGACTTGGTTATTTGTTCTATAATACCAATATAATGAACGGAAATTGAATCCTGACAAGCCTAAATCATTCTATTATTACAAAGCAAAATATGAAATGTTCTTCTTATAGTTAAAATAAACTTTCTAGAAACGTTTTTATAAATGCAATTCTCCAGTTAGTTTAGGCTTCTAAGAAATTGCTTAAACTACTAGTTTGAATTCAGTTTACATTTGAATGTTTTATGTAAAATGTCAAGACGAAAATTAAAAACATACGTTTGAAAGATAAAAAAATATTTTAGGTTTCAAAATATTTTGACTGGGGATTTAAGTTTCAGGATTCAATAAAATAAATATTATGTTCCTAAAAAATGATTTAAAGTCTTCTAAATACTCAATAAAGTACTGTTTAAAATATTTCGTATATTATTAGACACATGTATAACGCTTTAAAGATAAAGTCATTCAGTTTTCAAACAAGGTAAATACAGTCTTACATCTATTGCTTTTCGAAATATTACAACATTTTTAAAACCTCATGTGCCTCCATTCAAAACATTTATTTGGAAATAAAGTTTTCTCTGTTTCATACTCAGTTAGAATTCTCATGTGACACATAAATTAATGTTTAAATTTAGAAGCTCTCCGTAAATTTTTGGGTATTATTCTGAAAAATATATTTTTAAAGTCTTTCAAAAATATTAGCAGGAGAAAATCCCGAAATAATTTTGATTTTCAATTCAGTAGAAATGAAGACCAATTATTTTTTATTTTAATATAATTTCATGGAATCAGATCAAAATTAATCAAAAATAAATGTTAAAAATGAGAGTATTGAAAAATGTGAGAAAATAAATAAAAGACTTTCAGTACTTTTTGTTTAAAAATTTCTATTGGATTCTATACAGATTTGTTTTATACCTACGATATTTTACATATAATTAACCGTTCCAATTAAAAAGAACAATATTTTAAATCAAAGCCTGAAAATTAGTTGAGATTTTTTTGTCAGTGTTTTAGAATTTAACCTGGAATTCTACGAAATTTTGAATCCCTACTTTTGTACTATCTTGATTCAGAAAATTAATGTTCTGCTCATAAATGAGCCTGAATCGGGAACTTATTATTTTAATAAATTACAAGTATATCGAAGCCTCGGGAAAATTCTTCTTATGAATTATCCTCCAATGATATAGATCGAATTATCTTTCTAGACGGCATTAGCAAATATTTTGTAATTATACATATCAAAGTTACGCTGTTTGAAGAAAGGTTTGTAAAAAAGAGATTTTCTAATAATATTGTTGATGTGATTTAATCCAAAGAAAGGTTGAGTGTTGTTGGGTGAAGGGGATGAAATTCTTAATTTAATTGAATTATTTACACATGAAATCTGTTTAGCCAACATCGAAAAAATGACAATACTCAAATTATTTTGCTTAACACATTTTTGTTATAAGTAAACATTTTATTATAGACTTCTCGAAATAATATACTTACCGTACCACTTACGCTTACTAACCCAACTTACCGTACTTGGTCATCTAAAAATTTAAAAAAAATTGAAAATAAAAAATCGCTATATAAAATATTTTTTACCGGCTCTGAGCAAGAAACTTCGCATCATGAACATATCTCCACTGCAAAGAATATCTTAGTTATGATATTCTAACACATTTACAGAAATACTGAAATTAAATAAATTTACATAACCTAGAACTCACTTAACATTTTTTGAACAAAATACATAAATTTATAAGTAAATATTGAATGAAAATAAGGGAACATATTGTGAGGTCTTGAGAAGCAGCAAAAGCAGCAACCAAATTCTCACGAGAAAGTTTGACTAGACGCCCCAGATAGCTAGCTGGAAGCGACGTGATTTAAAATTGAAAGCGGTTTCTAAGTATAATTATTCCTACCTTCCTAAAAAAAGATTCCGACTTCATAAATACTGTCCTACCAAGGGTGATAGAGCCAGGAATAGTTCCTTATCGCAAATGTTTATTTGAGGAAAACGCGCACGCGAATCTGATTAATTTATTACCGATGGGAGTAAATCCGACTCAGGTAGGACTCGCAGGGGCGTTTATGCTAAGGCCGAGGACTGCTGCAGATTTTCGCTGCAGATTTAGCAACCCAGAACCCACCTGTTCGGTTGTCCGATCGGAACTTCTTGCCATCTGAGAAGCCTTAAATTTTGCCCTACATTTTGAAAATAGCGACATATATATTTTGACGGACAGCAGGAGTTCAATTCAATACTTAAAAAATTGGCCGGAAATTTGAGAAAAAAACCGGTCAAGAGATTATTTCCAAAATTGCTACACTTTCGCAGAAAAGTAGAAGTTTGCTTCTAATGGATTCCATCCCATGTTGGAGTATTTGGCAATGAGGAGGCAGACGTGCTTTCGAAAGAGGGAAGTGCTCTTCCTTCTGGAACCTCTAGTGAACTCTTCACGTCCGAAATATATTCTATTCACAAGGCTAAAGCAAATTCTGCTTGGAAAAATCCCCCCACACATGATTGGTATGCCGGGAACCGTCCTGGTCTGTCTCTACAGTCCACAGGCACAAGATCCGCTCAGACCGCATTGGCCAGGTTGCGTAGTGGACACATTAAACGCTTAAATTTCATCGATAAGGAAAAGATTTTTTCTTCTTGCCCTTGTTCCTGTCCTGCTTCTCCTACCCATATCATTGACTGCATTGGCGCCTCTGCGAGGCAGCTGTGGAGTGGAGAGGGTAGAGGACTTGTGGAGTTGTTAGAGAGACATGGTGTCATGGACCTGGTCTAATCTTGGACCAGGGGGACATGAAACGACAACAACAGGATATGAAACGACTTGTTAACTTCTTTCAAAGAATAGTGAATCATTTATATCTTTTTTTCACTCGCGAACTCTCTGTGTCATTATAGCTAGAAATGTTTATTTGGTATTCTTTTGTTTATAGTAAATGATCTCCTTCTACACTTCTGCTCAAAAAATAAGCACCACACACGAAAAGACGCGGTACACATGCAGAATGGTGAATTAAAACACACAATTTACATATAAGGTAAGGTATAAGGCCGAATGCAAATACCCGCGGTCACACCGCAACGCATTAAAAACGGAGCTTGTCGGACCTATGCTTCAGTTCGCAAACAGCGATAGTTCAGCGGAATCCGAGATAGCCAAAGTGGAAAGCGTGAGTAGAAGAAAATATTCGAACGATGAGATACGTTGGAGGGCTGTCGATTTGTTGCAAGCTGGTGCAAG
>BGPR01000648.1:321190-431448 GCA_013235015.1 Araneus ventricosus | reverse complement strand
ACGTGATAAAATATCCAAAACGGAGAAACAACAATGCGTTGTCAGAAATGAAGATATACATTCCCCAACCACATTTTCGGACAATGCAACAATGAAGTGTTCAGATTAATTAATAAGTTTCCTCTATCGGCAATGCTAATTAGTTTTTTTCCTTTTGTTATGAATACTGCAATTAAAAGGCAAATAAAATGCAGTTCAATAAAGTTATTTAAATAAATCACTTTTTACCGTTATTTATTTTATTTATTTCTTTCATTCAAGAAAAGTAAGACATTTTTCATATTCTCTCCAAGATCTATAAAGAAATTATATGATTTCATTTCCTTTCTTGAATGAATGCAGATTCTTGGAACGTCGTTGGCATGCAAGTCGTCTCAACATTTGAAAGTGATACGTCCTCTTTATAGGCAGTAGGAAATTTTAAATGATAAGCACTGATATCTAATTAAATCAGTGGCGTACAGCGCCATGCATCTTGTATGGTAGGTGTTTCCGGCCATATTTTCTTATGCGATTTTAGCTTAAATTTTTGTTTTTCAATTCTCCCTGTATACTTACGGTATATAAATTTTGCATTAATAAAAAAAATTATTTCCAGCAATTTGAAATCTTCATTTCTTATCAATTATTCAAAAATTAATGATGTATATTAAAATGCTTAAGAACAATAGTGCCAGATATATTTTTTAAAAAAATCGAAATTACAAATTTTAATCAAAAATTTGACAAAAATGTAGTTTAATTTTCAAATTGTATTCCTATATAACCGTATATAAAATAACTTTTAATGAATTAAACAAAATACAGGCTTCGTGAGTATAACTTGAAAACCCACGTAATGCAATTAATAATTTAGCATATTATTTAACATTTAGATAGGAAACTCCCAACACTATTATGTAGCTTCAAATAAAAAAAAATCAATTCTAATGATTTCTAAGAGCTTTAAAATATCGATTTCTGACGATATGCCATTATGATAAAACCGAGTAATTGTTCGTCCTTCACTGTGAAAGCACTCCTACTCAAATGCTTCATTGAAAGGTATTGTTGCCTTCAAACTCCTCTAGAATTCTCAAGAGATTTCGAAAGCTTCTCGGCTTTCAAAGCTCTTTCATGAGAGGATTTGGTCACGCATATTTCTGAATTTATAAGTGATCTCTTCTTCAAATAAGGCACAGAGAAGTATCCGAGGTTTGCAATTAAGTGGAGAAGTGAAGGCGTTGGTGTGTTTGAAATCTTTAGAAGGAGATTGTTGTCTGGTGCAGGAAGGGTAATTTCGCAGAAGCTTTCTTTTTTCAATATTTAGTAAATGCAATACAGGAAAAAGTGAAGTAAAAGCTTTCAGAATGGGATGTTAAGACTTTTTATTTTAATTTTGTCATTAGACAGAAAGCAAATGTTTTCAGCGATATGCAGTTTTTCAGATGCAATTTCACAAATTACTTAGAGTTCCATTTTTCTACTTTTCCTCGTGCAGAGTTGTGAGGGAATTTTGTTTAAATGGGAACAGCATATAAACTGATGTAATTTAATTAAGTGGTTTCCATATTTATTAAAGATACGATGCATTTAGTTTATTCGGCAATTCAACGAAACTTTAATTTATTTTGTAAAGAAATCTTATATCCTCAATTTAGGATAAAATTCATAATTATTTAGTTTCTTTTTACTTATGTGCTTCCAGAACAGTGTTCTAAAAAGAATCTCTGCGGAAACAGGATAAATTAACAATTAGTTTCATTTTATGAAAAGAATAAACTTCTTTTATATTTTCTCCTTTTATTCCTATTTATTCAGAAACAGAGAGATAAAAACACATTTCGGTGTTCAGCAGTTTCAGCAGAGTAAAAAGTATGTAATCGGTGAAATATTTTAGAAATTACTGCAAAAAAATTTGTGAAGTAAAACTAATAAAACACAAAAAAATCTACCTTGTATTAAATGACAGACATACACAAGAGAAGATTTTTAATCGCACTTGATTTTTAGATCTTTTACAAGCATTTAACCTTACCTTAACATTTTCCTACATTTTTTCAACCTTCCTTAAATCTTTAACTTTTCTTCCATATATTCAGAAACATAGCTTTTTCCATTTTCCAATATTTGTTTCCGTAATTTGCATTCGTATTATTGTATTCTTTTTGATTTTTTGTATATATATATGCAATAATGATTTTGTCGGTGTAGTCGTTAAGCAATAAGAAGGCCCAGTAAATAACTATTCTTCAGTTATTATCAAGACATGGGTGACTGCCGGAGTATATGTACATCTCGTATGAAAGTTCCAAGTCAAAAGAGATCGAAAAATCCCTGCGTTCTCTCAGATAGGGGATTAACATATAGACACGTGATCAAAGTGAAGGGAATATTAGCTATTTTTAGCAAATTGCGTAGGTGTTTTAGGGAAAAGTCTGGCGCCAACAAGTCGCCGAGTCTGGTTTTCTGTGGACACGTGGAAGCGATTTAAGTATTCTTTTAATGACAAATACGCCAAAATGCGTGATTTAATATACTGTGACGTCTCCCCTACCTCATTTCCATGACACAGGACCACACAACGAAAACCCCGGAGTGCGGAGAGGAAAGTAAAGAGTCATAAAACGGAGTCGTGAAAATGGCCCGGTCTTACTCAATCCCAGAGGGATTCAGGGAGTATCCACTCAAAGATACCACTCAGCGGTATCTTTGAGTGGCCCACACACGTGCAGTCGACAAAGACGTGCAGTTAAGAGTTGACAATCAAGATCATGGAGGGATACACACGACTGCGGTTGGGTGATTTGTCTAGCAGAGGGACGAATCGTCGAGAAAGAATTCATCAGACACTCCCCTGGCCTCTGAGGGAAAGGGTTTAAGAAGGGAGAAGGGAGGTAAGGAGAAGACAAGAAGGCGATCAGATAGAGAGAGCTGAGAAGAAAACACGCGGAGAGCTAATTCCGTTGTGTTGTTTTTCGGTATCGGGAACTTAGATGAAATGGGCGTATTTTTGACCCCGTGATGGTAGCCAAATAGTTGGACTAGCTCCTATGGTGATCTGTCGCATGTAATAGAAGCATCCCTTTGGAGAATTGCGTGAATTTACGAGGTTTGTATAACCTCATTGTCATACCGACTCTCGGTATCTTCTTACTCATCCTGAGTAAACCTTAGTCAGAGCCTGGCTATAAGTATCCCTGTGGTGGATTGCTGTAATTAATTGAGCGTTCTGATAACCTCAATTTAATATACCAATCATCGGTGTTTTCATAACTCGCCCTGAGTTGCTACAGTTTTCTGAACTCTCATAGTTCCTGAACTTTATGATAAAGTTGCTTCACGAGTAAACTCACCGTTGGTAACTTCGACTAAGTCAAGTTACGCTTTTATTGACTCAGGCGATATACATCCAGGACTTGTTATTCTTTATTCTTCAATGTACTTATTACTTGTAAATTGACCTGTAAATAGTCATTTATTCAAGGATTTAATTAAATTTTGATATGCTGAAATTCTGTGACTTCTTTAAGTCTGTTGATCTCTGATCAGACCCCGGTAACAGTGGGTGACGACCTCACAATGCCTCCAGAGCAGGATATAAAAGGAAATTGGAGTTTAAGAAAAGTGATTTTGGAATACAATAATATTGTACTGAGATTTTTAAAAATATAATATTAGAATTTAAAGTAAAATTAAGGGAGATTATTACACACACACACACACACACAATCATATATAATAAGTTATATTTCGATTTATATTAATATATATATATATATATATATATATATATAACAATTTTTTGAAAATTAAAAAAAATTACATAAATTCAAGAAAAATTATAATTATTAAAAAAAGCTATTTCTACATTAGTGTAAAAGCTGCTTCAACAAAAGAAGCAATAGATCAATACATACAAGAAACAAAAGTACAAACAAAATGAAGACGAAAGAACTTGAAAAATTGAAAAATATCATGGCTAGACGCTCATCAGGAGGAGAGGCCCTTCTATGATATTAATTAGTGCTTTTTTCTGCTAAACGACTTACAAAGAATCACAAAAATTAGCTTTCGATTTTTTGAAATCGACTACATTGTATTAAAGAAATTTTCTATTTTTACGTTTGGTGCTCTTTGGGGGATAGCGACTAAATTTTACGATTTTTAGTAAATCGTTTAGTAGAAAAAAGCAGTAATTAATACCATAGGCGGGCTTTTCTTCCTGATGAGCTGCTAGCCATGATATTTTTTAATTTGTCAAGTTTTTTTCCTTCTTTTGTTTCTCCTTTTTCTGCTTGTGTGTATAGATAAAGCAATAATATCAAAACAGCAATATACAAATCCAATCACAAATTACAATATTCCTAAATCTTAAAATGAAATAAAGTTACCTAACTATACTAACCAAATACTCTCTCACCTAATTATAATTATTACAAATAGTTAAGATCAGTAGTTAGAGAATGAATCATTCGATATTGCAAAAGCCCTAAGAAATAAATAGAAATTGCACTGCAATCAATAATCACACTTAAAATAATATATTGCACTTTGAATGACATAAAAAATTTGTGAAAAAGACAATCCAAGATGGAAATCCAGTATTGGGAACCTCCATATCGTGTTACCCTTAGTGTTATCAACAGCCTTCAACAAAACCTAATTGTTGGGTAAGGAAAGTGAGCATGTCCAAAAATATTTCAAAATGAGAATGAAAAGGAATAATAAATTTATATAAAGCACTTAACTTTAAAGACAAGCTAAAATACTATAAAGAAATCTTAAATCTATTTGAAAATTTAATTGAGAGTTTATATATTACAAAGTTTCATGAAATCACATACCTGTCTTTTTTGATAAACCTAGTCAAACCATGCTATTTTCAATTCTGAAAAAGCATCACATAACTACCCTCTGTTTCGCAGCAAAGTGCAAAAATAGTAATTTTAATTTTACGTAACAACATTTAAAATTAAGTCAATAAAAGTATTATTAAATTGAAAATTAAATTTAGCTATTAAAATAATATATATATATATATATATATATATATATATATATATCAGTAAGCTTTTAGTTAATTTTTTAGTTTTTTTTAAAAATATATTTTGGCGATTTACTCCTATATTTGTTATCTTTTTCCAATAATTGGCCCTCACAGAAGGTTGGCACCTATAAATTTCGAAATAATGTGACATAATCGATTCCTAAGGTCGATTGGCATTTGACTGTTGGAATTACACATTTGGGTTGTCTTTTTCATAGTAATAATTTTTAATCTTATTGTTTTTCTGCACTTCATTGTGGGAATATCATTAGGTTATATTGTTTTTTATATTTACTTTTAAATGAGGGTTTAATAGGTGTATATGATGAAAATGTTACTCGAGTTATAATGGTATAAAAATATATATAAGTATATGTATATGTAATCAATTGATACAATAGAAACATGCTACTTTCAAAATCTTTTCACATGTATTCCAATAAGCCAATCGCAAGAGGTATTAATGAACTATTTCTATGATCTAAAAAATATTTTTTAAATCAAACTAACTTTCCGGAAAGACCTCATCAACTACTGTATATACAATAACTTTATCTTTAACGGAGGAAATATTTTCAAAAAAATAAAAGGCATCCCAGACGGAACAAGTTTTTCATCTTTATTAACCATCCTATTTCTTCACTTCTTTGAAAGCATTTTTGTTTTATATTTTAACTCTGCCTTCCGATAAACTGATGATCTAATAATTTTTAACTTTTAAAACTTCAGCTGAATTAGCAATACCATCTACCCAGAAGAACTCAAACTAATTAAAGCCTGCAGCAATCAAGTTCCAGCAATTTTTTCTGTATTTATGCCTAGACTATCAAAACGACTAAAAATTGACATTCAGGACAAGAGAAACGTATTCAAATTTAATGTTAATAAATATATTTTCTGGAACTCTAATATCTTATATAAAATCTACGAAAACACAATTATCAATCAACTTATAAGAATTAATAAAATATGCAATAACATTAATTCTGCCAAAAAGCAAATCATGAACTTAAGAAATAGCCTCAACATTAATAAAATTCCCTTCTCACTTTATGAACCTCTGATTAATGTATTTAAGATATAAGTAAAGGATTTCTTATCAGAGCAATATTGGGGCGAAGTATAATCTTCGCAGAAGGGTCTATCAAGTAAATAAGGTCTGATATTTTACCTCGAAAACGCATCTTTTAGTCATTTTTCATTGGTTTTACATATTTTACAGATTTCTTTCATAATTTCTCTACGCTTTCTATCGTTATCGCTTTCTATTTACTCTTCATCGTTCGTAATATGCTACATTTATCTGGAAACAGCTAAAGTTAAGCTCGAAGCTTTTGACTCGATATCCCGTAAACCCCTTCACTACTGACCACAACCATAACCCTCCGCCGCTGCTTCAGTTTTCGACCTTCTGGTACGTAAAAATTCATCACACAGAGAGAATAAAGAAATAATCTCACAAATTCTTAATTATTAGAAATTCAATCATGGCAATTAACTGATATATATCTGTTTTATAGACTTAAGAAAAAGGACAGATAAAGGATGGGGAAGACTGTGCAAGGGACAGAAAAAAAATCATAGGGTATATTTTAAATGCACCATCCTATCTACCAAGCAGTTAAGAATCAAAATTACGGCTCACTTACGATTTAAAAATTAAAAGAGACTAAACTAAGCGCTAAATGTAGAATGCAGTATAAAATTTATGTAGGTCAGATTAAGTTTTCAACCGCTTAAGGACATAACCCGAATTAACTTGTCCTAAATACCGCTTGCTTTTGCTTACATTGGAAGCTGCCTTGCAAGGGAAATCATTTTCCAGAAATGTTGGGCACCATACTGGCAATTCGGTTTCATTTTTATCTCAAACCATATTGGAGCATAAACGAGCATCACATACTTCACGAGTATTATAAGATTGTGTGATGGACTTGGAGTGCCAATACACGACCCTAACAAACGGTTTGTGGGGTGAATGAAAGAGTGAATGACTGAGTTTACCTGGGTTATTTTCAGTCAAGCTAGAAGAGCAACAACCATCTTTTATGGCAAGACAGATGTGATACAAATCTTAATATCTCATCATCTTAATATCTTTCAGATCCAAAGGCTGAAGGGTACAGTCAATTTGATCAAATTTGACAACTGGATTTTTTTAACAATCTTTTGGAAGCAATCCAATAGGTCCAGAATATGAATATGGTCCCTTTGTGCAACCGTCCATTTCCAGAATGAGGTAACTTAGTGGCAACTCATTAATATGCAACATACATATATTCCATTGTAATGGTCTTTCAATGTATATCTCAAGCAAATGTATTACTCCTCCTTTCCATCCCGTATTCACATTGGTTCAGTCACATTCGATAACCGATAGGTTATGCAAACTCATATTATACGTTTTTGTAAATTTGATAATACCTTGAGCTATTACGTTCGCACTTTCATCTGCAGTTAATGACATATGACCTGTATACATATACCTGGTTCCTCTATTAATGCTACATGCGCTTCTGATGTTAAGGATATTTTATATATATATATATATATATATATATATCAAAACCAACATATAAACACAAAATAAAAACTCAAAAACAGTAAAAAAGGACAAAATGGCTAAATATACAAAAACCAGAAAAAACCAAAAAAATGAAAAATATCATAGCGAGCCGCTCGTCAGGAAGAGAAGCTCGCTCATGATATTAATTTGTGCTTTTTTCTGCTGACGACAAACGAAATCCGTTAAAAATTGCCGTCATCCCCTCTAAAAGCACAAAACAAACGAAAATGGAAGATTTCTTGAATAAAAAATATAAATACATTTAAGAAGATTTAAAAAGAATCAAATACAAAAATCCGAATACAAATACAAAAAATCCGAATACAAAAATACCTAGAATAAAAAACAGCCGTAACATAAAAAATAATAAAATAAAGCGAAATATGCTTACCATGGCCAGGGAAACGCTACCGCGACCACGAGGAAAATGAACGCCAAACCAGTTATCGCCGTTGCCAAACAGAGGAAAGAGAAAGAAAAGGAGAAAGAGGCTTTGTCAGTAGCTCCGAAATCACTGCTTGAGATATCGTCGCACAAAGTTCTCGGGAATACCATTATTTAAAAGTTGATCATACAAAAGCTTTAATTGTCTAGATTTTGAAATTTCGTTCGAACAAATAGATCTAATGCGATAAAATTGAGAGATAATAGTGTTTCTATAAATCTTAATAGAAATATTAGAAGACCAATATGAAAGTCGGTTGACACAAAAATTAAAATCCATTCTTTTGTCAAAGATATCGATACGAAATATATATATATATATATATATATGATAGGTTTTATAGCGAATAAATATCAAGTAAAATTGATTGAATTTTCAGTGGGTTCTAACTAACGTATTACGTAATATTTCCGTTATATGCCAGTACTAATTCCAAAATTACTTCTCAAATTATATTTCTTTCAAAAAACCCAATTTTTCTTCTTTTTCTCAATTTTTTAATCTCAGAGGGGCGAAGCTAAGTATTGGGCGAAATTGATAAAAGTTCTTGAGAGTTCTAACTCATCCATTGGGAAACATTTCCGCTGTATGCCAGAACTAATTTTGAAATTAATTTTCAAAATATATTTTTTGGAAAAAAATAGATTTTTGCCTTTTTCAATTTTTTAATACCAAAGGGACGCGGCTAATTATTAAACGAAATTGATGAAATTTTTAGAGGGTTTTAACAGATTTATTGCACAACTTTTCAGCACTATGCCAAAATCGATTTCTAAACAAAAATTTTTCTGTCCACCCTAATATGGAGGTGACATTTTAATTTTTTCGAATACTATTATTAACGCCTAATCGAAACTGCAAGACTTAAACTTATGCTGTTAAAACTATTTAACTCAAAAACAGTTGTCTCAAACTTTCCGCCGATGTAAATAAACCAAACTTGCGAGATGTTGCCAAGCGGAAATTAAGAAATTCGGACCTTTTTTGTCGCCACATAAGACAATTATATATAGAGAGTATTTTCTTGGAAGCTCGATCCTTGTCTCCTGGTTGTTTCTTAGCAAGTAAGGAGTGTTAACAAAGCCGTCTCTTAACAAACCTTCTTATCAGCTGCCTTTTTGTTAGGGCTAAGTAGCACACGCGAGTTCGGATTTAGTGCTGGCGTGATAAACTATACTCAGTATTTGAAGCGTGATACCACATCTTAGGAATCGACAGCAGATAATCCAGAAATCAATTATCCAATCAGACCCGTTCCCAATTAGTTCGGATTAACAAGACAGAATGTACGCTAATGGAACCCTCAACGTGTAGAAAATAATTAACTGGTCGAGTTTCGTAGCAATCCAGCTTAGAAATAAAGGAACAAACACTGAATTGAACAAACTTAGGAACTTATTGCACTCAGTATCCTTAGAAATAAAGGAACAAACACTGAATTGAACAAACTTAGGAACTTATTGCACTCAGTATCCTTTTCCAATAATTGTTTCCTTTGTCAGTTAATTTCACCTTTTGAAAACGCAATGCAAACTGCTTGATAAGAGAACTTGTGGTTAGATAAGGTTGGTGAAGTCACAGGAAATAACTTTAGAGAGGTTAATTAGGTCAAATTGCGATATATTCATAACTTTTTATTCAATTTAGTTAGATTATCCTTTGAAGCTACACTAAGACAATTTTGAAGCAAACCCGGAAATTATAAAGTTTGGTCAGATGAAGACAGCGACACGTTAGCCGGTAAACGACTTACCAAATACCCAAGATTTATTTCAATATTAGAGCGGAGTTGTTAGAGTTTCTTGTAGTGGTATTGTATAGCGGCTTTTCGCTTAAATCTGTCCGAGATACTTTTTTTTATATTTAATAGTAATTAGTATGAAGTATTTACCTGTGCATTCCGATTACACGATATTCATCAACCAAATAAAATCCGTGTGTTTTATTGAAATGTTTTGCGTCATATTCTAAAATATACAACTCAGATGCTTTAGAATCTATCTATATAAGAGGGTCATCCAGAAAATAACGACCGTTTAGTTATATAAAATAAAAAATACAATATTTATTGGAAAAAAGAATTCTGTTACATACCGGAGGCTTCCTTCACTTCTCTACATAATCACCTCCTACATTTAAACACTTGTCTTATCTGTTTACGAGCTTCAGAATTCCCATGTTATAATCTTCTACCGCCACTTCATTAAGCCAGTTGTCCACTACATTCAAAGAAATGACCGCTCGTGCATTTCCTCTTTTTGATCATCCACCCTACAGTCCGGACCTTGCTTCTAGCGATTTCCATCTTTTCCTTAAGCGGAAAGAGTTTCTGGGCGGCAAACTTTTTGGAAGTTATGAAGAGTAGGTGAACGCAGTGACCACCTGGCTTATTGAACTGGCGGCAGAAGAGTATGGCATGGGAATTCTGAAGCTCGTGGATAGATACGACAAATGCTTAAATGTAGGAGGTGATTTTGTAGAGAAGTGAAGGAAGCTTCCGGTATGTAACAGAATTGTTTTTTCTAACAAATATTGTGTTTTTCATTTTGTATAACTAAACGGTCTTTATTTTCTGGATGACCCTCGTATTTGGATAAATGCAAAGCTATGAATGGTCAGTTAAAATATATCCTTCATGTGCCATTTTTTTACTTCCATGTTTCTTACTTGGAAATAACTTTTTGAAATGTTTTTTCACTTCCAGTTTAGGTACTATTGGAACATCTGACAGATTTTTAAGACCTAACTTTTCCATAAAAATTGGATCACGAAGCAGTTTTCAAGACTAAATTTAATTCACTTCCGAAGGAATTTTCCATTAATTTGTACATCTCCTTTACTCCCGCCGGAGGGGGTCACCACTAGCACGTGGATGAGAAACCGACGGATAAGTAAGCGGGTTCTCGATTCTCTTGGAGTACAGTAAAGGTGGGGGCTGAGTTAACCTTCACCGAAGACGATACGTACCCCTTTCAGGAGGGACTGGGTCCTGGCTGGCGATGGCCATTAGTATTCTAATCTTATTTGTTCAATCAGCTGCTGTAGCGATTGATTGAATGTCCCGAAAAACATTAAGGCAATACGAGATAAAGTCTTTTAAGCTGTACTTCTCATTCAAGAATCATGTGAGTATTCTTTACTCAGGAAGCATCAGTAAAATGAGAGCGAATCTTTATCCTCTTTCGGGCTTTATTCATACACAATCCATCATAAAACGATTATGCTAATGGAAAATCAGGTTTTGAATTATTTTACATGCCCATTAATTGAGTCTTTTTCCAAACTTATTTTGATATTATCTACCATGTTAGTTGGTTTCTGGTTGCCTTTTCTAAATATAAATTTCTTTTATGTCAAGAATTTCTCGCCAAATAACAATGGGAAACAATTCAATGTGTCGTCAACACTATTAAAATTCGACTGTATGTGTGTATGTATGTATTTCCGGCTATCTTCTTACGAACCGCTGAAAGGAGAAGCGCGCGAAAAGTACCAAAAGATGAGGAATAATTCAAGGAATCCATTTTGACCATGAAAATTCTGAAATTGCAATTAGTAAGAAATATATTAATTAGAAACTGATTTAAAACAATACTTTTCATTGTTGCAGCGCAATTCAAACCGTTTTCATCGTTTAAATAAATATTTAATTGCGTGTTTCTCTTTCATTGTTGAAAACTTCAACAATGCAACATGGAAACCTCAACAATGCAACAAGTCAATGTGGATAGCGTTGTGTGCTTGGTACTTGATATAATGAAAGAGGGAAAATTAAATCACTCAAATAGGGTTTTTACTAAAAATATTGTTTTCCATGAGGATTTACGTTGAGATTTCATGCATACAGTGTGCATCTTGCTTCATGAGTATATAAACTAGAAGCGGGCACATGAAAAAATATGAATTCCGAGCAACGCTGGGTTATATTATTCCTTCCGTATTAATTCGGGAATCGTAACTTTACAAAATAAAGCTTTTTTTGCATTTTTAAAAATAAGTAGATTTTGATGCGTTTACGCGGACGGAATGCTTGAACCACTCTTTTCTCCTTATATATTTATGGGAGAATGTTGGGCATGCGTCACATGACCTCACTTCTTCTCTCCGTCAGGGAATGACGCATTATTCGAGATAGCCCGTAAAACGCCGGGCTACAATTAAATGTCCAACAATTAAATGTGCCATGAAATAATAAAATTACAGGATACATTAGACTAGACCGGCTTTCTTCCAAGCTCCCAATCACTCATTACCCTTGAGATTAGTTTTTTGAGTCATATCAATTATTTTTGCGATAATTTTAAATACATATACCTTATATACTAGAGTAAATATCAAACTTTTGGTGTTTTACTTATCAAGCATGTGAGCCTGTTTCATTTTCTGCAACCATTTACTATGTGCAAAAAACTTTTCTTGATGTTCCTCGCATATCTTTAAATATTTGAAAAAAAACTTTTAATTAAAGTTTACTTTTTATTCAGTATGTTGTAAAAAAACGTAAGCTTCTTATGTTACATTTTAATAAAGAACTCACTTCTCATTTTAATCTTTCTTTATAGTATAAATTAAGTGGCTTTTCGATTTTATTACTTTAAATCTGCTACAAATTAATTAAATAAAATACTTTAAATATTTCAGAACTTTCTGTATCAAGTCCTTTGCTAATAAAATACTTCAGTTATGAAAAGAAAAAAAAACCGCGCTCACTTTGATATGTAAATTTTGCTTTTTCGTATTTCGCTCAAAACATTTGATATCCATTAATTAGTGAATCATTAGGAATGAAATTTTTAGGGGAAAAAATCAAATAAAATATAAATATGTATATCTTTATAACATGAAAGGAAATTTCACGGAAAATAACTTATTAAATCAAACTTTTTAAGTTCTCGTAGAAAGGAATTCATTGAAATGGCGTTACTTTTCTTTGAAAGAAGAATCGATAAAAAATATAACATAGCTGTTGGTGGTCAAATATTTTGATTCTTTTCTTATTCATTGTTTATATTAAGGATGTTTCGTGAAATGAATGAATGCATTGGATTAAATTGTTTTTCGTAGAAACATATAAACATATTTCACATTTAAAAAGATGATGTAAAATTTTTATTTAGATTTATTTTTAATTCTCTTTTCCATATCCATGCATTGTAAATGCGAACTTAAACTTCATTAGGATCATTCAATTTTTTTTCTTTGAAGCAAAGTTAACAGAAAAATGTTATATTTTATCATCAAGAGCATTTAAACTTCTTGAAAAAAATATAATTTCTTAAAGCATTTACTAAATAATTTTTCAAATCATATTTTTCAAAGGATTAAAGAGAAAAAAAATATTAATCCATTGTCATGAATAACATATTTTTCAAGTACTTTAACTATTAATGGAGTACTGTTTTTTCAATATTATAATCGATAATATTATTGAAGTTATGCCTAATATATAACAATCTCTTTTAATTTCAAAAATTCATAAGTCATTCCCAGAGCTATAAAATAAACACTCTGGTGAACAGTACTCTATATTGCCCATTTCGACTATGGATTCTATGGCTTTGTGACGATGGGTATCATGGCTGTGGGCGGTGTGCAAGATTTGTTTTAAATTTAGACTTGTATGATTTTCAAGGGAAATTAAATCATAATTGACTGTATTGTATGTATGACTGTAATATTTACAGTCATACATACTTGATTTATTGACAATTAATCTCATTAACATATAGAATGAAAGACAGTTATGGTGATATTCATTGTTCTTTTTGTTTTGCTATTTTTCGCCCTTCGTTTTAAGTGTTTCTAAATGTATCGCACCGAGATTTCATGTTCTTATGAAGAATGTTTTACCTTACGGTCTTTTGAAATGGATTAATTGAATTCAAATACATATCTTTTTTGTGTAATAAAACAATTTATTGTTAATTTCATTAGTTTTCTCAAAGGAGAAAGCTAAAATTATACATTACATTCAACTATAACCTTGTAAACTTTAAATAATTTTCAATAATCTTCTTTAAGTTCATGATCAGATAACACGCATTTTTCTCATTCAGCAAACAATTCAGAATAAATACTAATTACCTGATATCTATTCTGAAGCATTAGAATGTGTAGCAATGCGAATTCTTAATTACTTGGATGCTTCCTTTATCACCATTTTTAATGACTGTAATACTGTCGTATAATGACTGCAATACCTTCATACTACTATCATATTTTTCGAAATACTTACATTAGAAAGCAAGTGTAATTTTGTTGCAAAAGAATGGATTTTTTGTCTCTTAATTATCACTCGTTAGGTTTTAATTAGAGGAAAGTTATTCTGCTCAGATAAATTACGATCCCTTCAGCTATAATAACGTTTTCATTAGTTACGATACATTAAGCAAATAAGTTTTATTCTCTCTTTGAAATGTCCAGTAGTTCTTGTCCCTATGTATTCATGTTAGTTGCAAAAGTAAAATATAATTATAGTATTTTATTTTAAGCAGCAGCGCAAATCTTTTGTTTGAACTTCAGTACATCCAATGTGAACCCAAATAATCTGAAAATTAGCGGAATGAATGCATTGACGACATATGCCACTAATATTGGATTGGAAAATACTTACTCAGAGACGTAAAATATTAATGGACATTTTGGTAGGTTAAAATAAAAACAAAACACACACAAAAGAATCGTTGGTTGAAATCAACTATCAGTTGAAACAAAATATTAAAATGAAGAATTGAGTAAACGAAATAAATTGGCTGTTTTCTTTGTAGTTTTAGGTAGATTCCTTATAGGATGTCAACCTATTGTAATGGTTCTCATAACACGACTACCGCAAAATTTCGGTAGATCTACACCGAACATGATCCCCTAGAACAAAAGACCACCCTTCTTTCAAAAGTTTATATATATATAAAATGATTTCATGGCTTTTCAGTAAAAAGAGCGGTCATATTCTAATTTTCTTTTATTATGGGAGACTGACGAAATGTACGCACATCTTGGTTGAAATTTCAAGTAAAAAGCGAACAGAAGATCCCTGCATTTCCTCAGGTAGGGATTTAACATATAGACAGGTGATCAAAGTGAAGGGAATAATAGCTATTTTTAGTAAATTAAGCAAGTGTTTTAGGGAAAAGCATGGCGGCAATAAGTCGCTGATTTCGCGATTTGCGTAGGCGAGTGGAAGTAATTAGAATATTCTTTTAGTAATAAATATGCTAAAGCGCGAGATTTAATATACCTCCAGAGCGAGAAATAAGACGAAACTGGAGTTTTAAGAAAAGCGATTTTGGAATACACTAATATAATGCATAATAAAATTATTACCTATATATATATATATATATATATATATAAATATATATAACCCCCAGGAAGATTGCACTGCAATCCTCGGGAGTTTGCTCCGCAAACCCTGCTCGCTTCGCTCGCTACAATGAAGACACTGGGAGTCCTAGTACAGTTGTTATAAAATCTTTATATATATCTAACATCCCTGTTCGCTCGGCTTACCAACAACCAAGAATCACGTTGTGATTCTTTCGGGATCCCTATATGATACCAGCTCGCTTCGCTCGCTTGCCGTACAATTATCCGTTTCTGCTAGTATTACGAAATTATAACTTCATTAATTACTAAAAGTAAATTTAAATTATCTGAAATTGCATGAACTCCTAAAATTAATTTTTCATCAGTTTCTACAATTAAAATATTCCTTTAGACAGATAAATATGTATATGTTAGAAAGAAATTTGAAAGGTAATATTTATAATTCAAAGATGATTAAAAATCAAAATTATTTTCATCAATCAGAAATGAGTCATTTAAAACTTCTTGGCATACACTTCTGACTATTTCTTCAACAGTTTATTTAAACATAACTTCATTCCACCAAAATTTTAAGTTTAAAAATGATAAGATAACCTTCTCCAAATCTTCAAAATACATTTTTAAAAATTGCTTTTTCCACCAAAATTTCAAATATATGACCTCTATACAGTGAAATGTTATTCAGAAAAGCTTCCCAACATGTATACATTCTTATGCCAATCATTATTGAGTCAAGTATGATATAGTGTTTTTCTCAGTGTAGTCATTTGTTTTAAATCTCAGAAAATTCTAGTTTTCGTAGAATGATATAATCCATCTCGGAACCTTTCAGGTAAAAAAGAGCAGTTTAAAGAAAAAAAGTGGCTTGAAACATGTTCATATTAACTATTCAAAATTAAAACCCATAATAATTATTTACTTTTAACCTTTTATAATTGATAAGATAGTTTTTTTCCGAAATTTACAAATTCGTTGCTTTTTTAACCAAAATTTTAAATATACACTCTTTTTTTTATGAAATATTACACAGAAAAGCTTTCCCACTTGTATACAGGCTTATTCCAACAATTATTTAGTCAAGAAAATGTAGTGTTTTTCTCAGCGTAGTCATTTGTGTTTTAAATCCCAGAAAATTCTTGATCGTCACTTGTCGTAGATTTATGTAACCCATCTTACAACCTTTTAGCTAAAGAAGAACAGTTTAAAGAAAATAGTGGCGTGAAACATGTTCATATTAACTATTCAAAATTAAAACCCATAGTAATTATTTACTTTTAGCCCCTTATAATTGATAACATAGCTTTTTTCGAATTTTACGAACATCGTTCTTTCCTTTAAAGTCTTAAACATGCACTTTTTTAAACGAAATGTTGCGTCTGCACATGTAAACACACTTCCTCCAATTATTATTACGTGAAGGAAGGTATACTATTTTTCTCTGGATATATGGAACTCAGAACATTTGAGATGTAGAGATGAATATACCAATTTTTCAGAAACTTTTAGCTGAAACATTTCCAGTCTCTTCCATCCTCTTTCATTCTTGCAGCTCTAATCTTATGATAATAGAGGGCGAGATGTTCTTTTCCTTATATTTCCCGACTAAAGGATTTAATCTACCTTTGCCTTCCGGCTTGCCAATGGGGATTTTTTTAAAGTAATTTTTGTAATGCTTGCTTTCATAATGTTGATTTTCACTTTCTTTTATGATCGCTCTGCATCTTTATGGCGAAAAATAAAAAAAACACCTGATAGAAAAAAAATCGTAACATATTCGATGAGTTTAGCTCTATTTTTCTTTAATCTGAATTTGCTGGTAGTTGAAAAGGAACGTAGTTCAGACTGAAAGAGATTTTTAAGCGAGCGATGTTATGTAGTGGTGAATATTTGATAAATCATGTGAAAAAATATTCTGAATAGTTAAATCTTATGATTTATTATTTTTAAAACACCGTGTTTGTTTTCATATTTTGTTGAAAATAAACATATAAGTGCTAGAAATAGAATGCATACCAAACAGCGACACAATCAATTTAATTAATCAAATTTATCTTTCATTTTGAAAAGACCCCAAAAATAAATCAATAATAATAAATGCAAATTTTAGGAAAAAGTAATTCACTTTTATCAGTGTATTAAAAAGAAAAAAAATATCAAAATCTGTAGGTCGGAACAAAAATAAAAAAATGTGATAGGCACATAGAAATGCTCTAAGTACTAATTTCCAATTGCAATCATACTTATAACATTTATGCATTCTTATATAATAAATAGGTATTCAGTAATTTTAGTTTCTTATGACTTTCATTGCAGCTTTATATTCCTCTGCTATTGTTTACAGGGCCTCACGATTTTACAATTTTTGCTTAGACCTCTAGATTTTTGATAAATATATATATATATTAATACTGAAAATAAAGTGTGTTTTTTTTAATTATTTTCTTCTTTTAGTTTTGAGTCTTTAATATATTCTCCAAATAATAATCATTAAAGAGGATGCTTCTTTCATTTTTCAAACAACCTGACGGCAGAAGAGGGACTTTCATAAACCACAAAAGCCGAATCGAACCCGATCACTCTAACGTAGTTCGAAGGTCACTATACCAAATCGATTGCTACCTTGACATATATTAATTTAGGGAAGTCAGTACCCTAATGCTTGCAAAAATTCGTTTTTTTATATTTATATATTTGAAATCTGCATTTCAAGACCTTACCAACGATATAAGTCTTTTGCTAATATTCTTATTAGAAGTAAGTTAAAATAAACTTTTAAAAAATGTAAACAGACCTTTAACCCTTTCATACCGAGCGAGGCGGTCCGGGGCGGTCTAGGAAGTTTCCCCTAACGATGACGAAGCCCGTTCTAAGGCTGTGGGCTTCTTTTGAGGAGAAGTGAGTTTCTGAGATCGCTTAGGAGATAAGCGTGGTAAGGGCTCCAACTATCCTTGCGCACCACAACCCATTTCCTTGAGCCTGAAGGGAAGGTTACAGCAGGGGTAGGGTAAATGATCACCCAGGTTTTGAGAGTCCAATTCGTTTCTTAGCGTCCCAAAATAATCTGGTTTTAAAGGAGCTAGGAAAGAAAGGGGCATCGGGATTAAAGAGTTAAATGACGTGCCACGCCCCCTTTGACAGAACGCCGCCCCGTGTCCCCGTGCCTGACGCCCACTTTGACAGATGAAAAAGTAACATATGAACTTTAATCCTAATTATCTCGTAAATTTAAAAAGTATGCTGCAATTAGAGGTCCTTGTATTATGACAGCACCTATAATAATTCGAACATCGAAATAATGATACGTTGGACCATCATAGGTACTCAGATAAACACATACAACACACCTTACGCATATTTTATGGAATATGCTATATGTATTTTATATGCGATTATTATGCATATAGCATGAGGATATGATCGTAATATTTATAATGATCGATATATCCATGTGATAATTTCAATCCGTTGGTATGTATACCCGGGATACCATGGACGTATTGTAATGTAATCCGATATTACATATGAATCATCGTTATTGTCATACGTTATATTAATCATACGTTATTGTTTATGTCTAATAACATAAACAATAACAGTTATACTTTATTATATGTACAATAACATATAATAAAGCGTGGATTGTTGTATGCTGTAATTAGAGGTCCTTATATAAAAATATTTTGATTTTACATTTAGGGTAGTGTGCAGATGTTTGAACGATTACTTTACGTTTCCTGAAACAGTATGCATATGGAAAACTAAAGCCAAACAATAATGATAATTACAGGTATTAGTATATTAGCAATATACTAATATAATAAATAGAGTTAATGGCGTTTGGTAAATTGGAATGCTTTGACCATATCACGAAACGCATGGGATCAAGACTTCGAAGACTAAAAGAAAAGATGAAAGGGCAACTCTTGCCTGATGGTAAACGAATTTCGGGAAAAAATCGTTTGACTGACAGTCAAATCGATAAGATACAAAATTATTATGGTTTAGCCATCCTTGAAAACCTCAACACTGTTCACGCAATGCGCCAAGCCATTTGGGAAATTTTTATGCACAACTTATCCGCTGATGAATATCCCCAACATGGTTTCTGTCGTATTTGTGAGGATTCATGGTGTGGGTTCAAAAAGGCTGAAGCTACAAGGCGTGAATGCAAGCATAAAAATAATCTACCTGCAGCCGTAGTTGAAGCCATGCGTCCTGTGTTTAGGGATTTATTCCATATTGATTTGTTAAAGAAGTGTGTATATGGGAAAACGCGAAATCCAAACGAAAGTGTGAATAACGTCATTTGGTCGCGTGTTCCAAATCAAAATTCGTGCAAATTGAGGCAATTTCCCTTGGTGTGTATGATGCTGTATGCACTTTTAATGAGGGAAATTCAGCAAAGCTCTAAATTCTTAAAAACTTAGGCGTACAACCTGGAGAATATACTTTTAATGCTTTGAAGCGTCTTGACAAAGAAAAACTTTTGAAGGCAAAATATGCCTTCTATCAACAATCAAAAGAAAGGAGGAAGGAAAAACGGTATGAAAGAAAAAGGTAAAAAGATAAGAATAAAAATAATGCACAGATCGCAGGCTGTGGGGCAGATATGTTTTGATAAGGTAAGATTTATCTCTTTAAATAGCGTGATATCCAAACTGTATTTTTCAAATCATATAGGCTTTCAAACTATATATATATGCATAACATATACTAATTGTGCTCAGTATGAAGATAGATGTCTTCTTAAACTGTATAAAAAATTAAAACTTGTATATGTAGTAGATCATTAGAAAAGATGCGTTAATTTTTACAACGTAACGTTATCGTATGGCGATTGTATGTCGTTCTGAGGGCAAAATATGCCTTTTCTCTCTAATTAATGGGAAAGAAGAAAGAAAAGGTAGTTAAGACAAGGGTGAAAGGAATAGGTTTAAAAAATTGCATAGATTGCACTCTATTGTGTTGGAATATTTTGATGAGGCAATGTTTTTACCTTTAACTTGATTTATCTCAAAATGACATTTTTGAAACTGCTAGTAACTTTTTCTCAAAATCTACTTTTTGAAGTGAAGCTTCTGAAGTTTTTACCACCCATTATATAGATATCAATGCATATACTGGGTAGATTTGCTTTTATTATTTCAAAAGTATTTTTTAATAGCTGTGATAGCGTGTTAGGAGACGGCAATTTTTGAAAAATTAATCGTGACATACAATTAAAAAAATTTAAAAAAACCAAGCTATATTGTTGTAAGAATTCTGTTGAGTTTAAAGATAAATGTCTACTTAAACTGTATAAACTGCATAAAATTTCAAACATGTATCTATATTATATTGTGAAAAAAGATACCTAAAAAATGGCCAATTTAACATTAGCGGTATAGGGCCTACCGACTCCCCTTAAAGGTATTTTCAAAACGATTGTTAAAATCGCATTATCGTATATTCTGATATGGAATAGAAACAATTTGGCACACAAAATATCAAGTTGAAATAAGAGAAAAAAATTGCAGTATTTTACAAAAAAATTAATGTATTAATATTTGAATTTCCAATTGATATTTTTGTGTAATCAGCAATGCATACGACTTTACCTGTTCAACAATGATTTGAAGTTTTAAAATAATTAGTAATTTCCAATAATTCCATTCATCTCTATTAATAAGCTGTATTATCTTTTTCATAGCATTTAACCTTTCAAATGCTTTGTTTATTATGGCTCTTGTACCAGTGCTCCACAACCTTGTAGTTCCAACCTTGGCTCTTTCGTGTCGGGAAAAGAAATACCAACCAGCAAACTCGATGTTTTAGAGGAAGAAAAACCTTTGCAATTTTTGTTACTCTAGTCCCACTGAAATTTGGAAATTTTCATTAATTATTTTTGTGAAAAAACAGCGCGATTTGCTTATAACATTTCTGCTCCATTACTGTTCTAACCATTCAAAAATGAACCCTCAATAAATTTTCACCTAGAAAGGAAAGTTATGCAAAAGAATAATGTAAATAAAAATAAGCATGCTTGTTACTTTTCTTTTTGTATATGCATAACGGAACTAGAATATAAAAAGATTTATATCCGGAAATTTTTCAATATATAAATTTATTATTCATTTATTAACTTATGAGGGTAATTATTGTTTTATCATCAACACTATAATATAATTTTCTTATTTTAGATTTAAAAAGAACTACTAAAATACTTTTAAAGGCTCTCTTCGGGGTAGGAAGAAATCCAGAGTATCTGTTTATTACAGTGCTTTTCTTTGATAGTGGTATGGGCACGAACATACGCGCATCTTTCTTCACATACAGGCTATTACTGAAGCGTAATTTGAAAAATTCCATTATTGAATGAGATATGCTGCAACTGATGTACATCCCATGGTAAATACGGATAAACTTGCAGATGAACTTCAAGTTTAATTGACATATAAAATTTTCAAAGAAAACGTAAAGTAAATTATATTCTTAGTGAAATAACTATTTTGATACGAAATCTCTTGAAGATTTCTATGAATGCGACAGAGACTGAAAAATGTTCAATCAAGGGAATGAGGTCAATTCACAGTTCACTAAATACGGAAAAAGTTTAGGAGTATTTCCACTGACTTCAAGAAATAGACTAGTCTTTCAACATTTAGTCGAAAGTAAAGGGAAAATTATTGATATTTGTACTTAAACCTAAGCAGGAAGAATGAATTATATTTCAAAATTATTTTAAAATACTACTAACAATAGTATTAAAATATTTTCATTTTAATATTAGTTTTTCGAAAATATTTTCATGACATATATGCTCATTTTAACTTTTACAGCACCTCCAAATTAATTAATACGCTCGTACCTCCATTTGTGTAATACATAACTTTTTTTCCAATTATTATGTTTTCTATTAATTAAATTTTTAGAGGCACTAAAAATTAAGAGATAAAATATAAGAACGAAAGGCAATAAGATTTAAAAACACACTTAAACCATTCGAAAGAACAATTTGAACGCAACCACCTAGCGAAATTTATCCGTTCTTGTAACAAACGCAAACACGTTATGGAAAGAAAAACTGAATAATTTAAAGTAAGTGTGTTGCCAAACAATTGCCAAATAAAAATTCGGGAAAAAGTGCTTAAAGTTTTTTCACAAAATTTTGCCTGGATGTCCATTAATATTGTTTTATACTTAGGTGTTTATTTACTGATTTAACTGTTACTCAATTGAAAATATGTCCGAATATTTAATCAAAATTAGTTTCTATTATAAATTGTTTTCTCACTTCTTTTATCATTTTATGAATACAACTATTCCAAGCATGAACAAGAAATAAATATCTCTCGATCGAAAATGTTTACTTAGAGAAACAAATCTATTACTTTCCTTAATGATTTACGGATTATTCTGTCTCTCTGTCACAGACAGAGACTTTTCCGCTGGGAAGGATTGGAAATGATTTGTTTAGTTCCTTCAAAGAATACAGCGAGAAATTCTTATCTTTTTTGTCACTTAAGGCCCCAATATGATATTATTCTTTGACTAGAAATGCTTCTGTGGTATATTTTTTGTTCATACAAAGTGATATCTTTCTATTACATAAACTTTTGATAGTTATTAAGCGGAAAAAGGCTCGTTACTGTAAGTGATGACATCTGTTGAGAAAGCTTTTATTGATATTAACTTTCATCAGCAAGGAATAAATTTTGCAAATCTGTTATTGTTCATGTTAGTTTCTGGAAGAAGAAAGCATTTTCTGGGCTATTTCGAGAAATATTTTTCCCTCTTATATACTCTTATCTTTACAATCTTTCCAATATTATTCGGATGAGAACTGTCATGAATTAACTACATCCGGTAATATGTGTTCTATGCAGTTTTATTATAGTTTCAGACTTAACCCTTCAACCGGCTGGAACGTAGAAAGTCGCTCACCGATGACTATTCTAAAACCGGCTCCGTCGCAGAAAGTCGCTCCTCAATAGTTACTCTAAAACCGGCTCCGACGTAGAAAGTTGCTCACTGTTTATCGCCCGAAAACCGGCTCCGACGTAGAAAATCGCTACTGCTTTCCCCCTCGCTTATAATATGCGAGGCGGGCAGCTGCTTCTCAAGGTCGTTTTGTGGTTGTCGCTGGCAATTAGAATTGGGTGGTCACTTTTGGGGGAATAAACTTTTGAGGAAGAGGAATAACGTTATTCCTGAGAACCATAGGTATATCAGGATTGCTTGGCGATGGTGAACAAGAACTTTATCATTGATTTAAATATTTGGATTTTTCACTGCAAATTTAATATCGAGCAGAAAGCTAGTAGAATTGTAAAATTGGCATAAATTTTCGTGAAACCAGGGAGCTCTCTCATATTTACAGCGATCATTAACATTTAATTGTTACTGGTTCACATGACAGGGTTTGAATTTTCAAAACTTGCTTGATAAAATATGAAAAGTACATAAAAACTTTTAAAAGTGCTTTTATTAAAATGCAATAAAAACTAATTTATTTTTTATTTACAAGTTTTTTTTCATTTTTTTTGTCTAAATAATAAAAGCGCGGCAAATATTAATATAAATAAAAGTCATTGTATGCATGTTCCACATCTCCTAAACCACTTGACCGATTTTAACGAAACTTATTATTAAAACTTATTATTAAGTCAAGAGAAAAATTACTGTCAATTTTTCAAAGAGCAAAAGTTACTGAAACATCCAGTTAATTAATAATTGACACAAATTTTGCAATTTTACCTCATTAACTTCTGAGAAATTTATCCCCCACGAGATATATTTTTATACTATCCTAAAATTCAAAATTTCTACCTTTTCAATGATACCAACTTTGTGCCAGTTTTCCTTCAGATTTTATTCCTTTTTAAAATTTAATTTAAAAATAATTGAATAGATGCAGACCATTTTGAAATTAGCAAATTTATAGATGCTTCGTTGCTAGGCAACGGTGTGACTTCGAACTACTAAACCTTTATTTTTTAATTACAAAAAATAAAAAATTAATCAATATTTTGTCATTTTTCGGCGATATCTTTCCAAAATATGAAGTCACAAAAATACTTATACTCAATTTTAAAGTTTAAAAAACTAAGCTTTTTAGTAACACAAATTTCATTTGTGTTTCATTTATTTTTTTCACTTTTTAAAAAATTTGTTAAGATTAATATTTACACACAGTTTGCAAAAATATGTTCATGTGTGTGTGGGAGGATCATTGGAAGCGCACAGCCTCAAGGGGCTTTAATCTTCCAATTCAAATTGCAATATAAGTGGTTAGTGGCATGATATAATTGTTTGCACCTAATTAGAGAATTTACAGACATTTAATTTAAAAAAGGACAGGAGAATAAGCTTTTTTTTATAAATTAGGATATGTTCTTGCATTAATTAATTGGAAAACAGTCGAGTTCGCATATTGATATTGGTGACTTATTATATATATATATATATTATCATAAACAGATTGTTTATAAATGAATTTAAGGAATGAGGTCTCACCTCTGTGATGTGAAAGTCATGTCGGGCGAGGGGGGAAAGAGCAAGTAGGACTTAATTTGGGGTGCTACGAATCGCAGTGATGGTACTGGCATCTAGTTTTTAATAGATTATTTATTATTATTATTTATTTATTTTCTTTTATAATAAGCTTTGAAGATTGACAGGTCGTGATCTTTTCTGGTGTTCACTTAGTTCAGTGTTACAGTGTTGGGCCGAAGCGCCTTGGCAAGAATCATAAGCTTCTCCCAGGGGGCTATCCCCGGGCAGCAGATAGTTCAGGGATATTTTTAATTTCCTGAAAGATTGTATTTATTTCATCCGCTAGACTTCATGCATCGAGATTCAATGCGAGATTGCATGATTTCATGCAATCCTCCCATTTCTAGGGAAGCGAAGGTAACACTAGCAGGTGGGGGAATCTTTTGACTAACAGTTGGGGGGGGGGGGTGTTATTTTTCTTTCGCCGGACGGTGTGAGGGTAGTGTGGGGTTTGTTTACGTTTTCGCCTGACGGGGTGGGGACGACGCGGGCGCCTGGTAAAGTGGGATTATTTAAAATTTTGTTATCATTTCTAGTTGCAGCTGCAAAGGATTTGTCTGGTTTTTAATGTTAAATAACAAGAATACATACGAAGAACTGTTGCCAGAATTTATTAACAGAATTCTAGAACACTTAAAGAAAAGTTTTAAAGAAGACAGTTCACAGAGTTGATTAAGAAAATTTTTTTATCAGGAACAACTATTTATCTAATTTATTTTTATGCTTTATAATTATGAAAAATTTTCTATTTTTGTACCAAAACATTTATTAAAACCTTTATTTTAAACCTTATCTATGGTGAAAATTAGCTATCGTCAAATTTTAAAAATCATACGGTCCAATTGATATTCTCATTTCAATTAAAAACGTTTAAGACGATAAAAGAGTTTTGTGCATTACAGTATTTTATATAAAAGTATTTTTCACCTTAAAATATTAGACATGAAAGTATTTTAATCCCGAGCAACGCTGAGCATATCAGCTAATATCTTAATATAAATAAAACTAATTATGGGTATTTATGTAGATATGTGTATCTTCTAAGCCACATTACCTATTAGAGCCAAATTTTGCAAACTTATCATTTAAAACAAGAGGAACATTATTGTCAACTTTTCCATTTCCAAAAGTTTCAGATAATTAGAAATTTACAGAAACCGTTTTTTCCGCAGTAATTTCGGAGCAATTTGTTTCAAAAAATATATTTATGTCATCTGAAACTTTTAATTTTCACTGATACTAATTTTTAAAAATGTGTAATTTTTCCTTCATCCCTTACTATTTTTTTTAAAATTTGATAAAAACTTGATTGCATGTAGAGGATTTTGAAATTAAAACAAATTTATAGAAACTTCGTTGCTAGGAAGCGGTGGGACTTTGAACTAATCTACTTTTATTTCTGTTTATTTTTGTAAATATTTAATATAAGATAATAATCAACTTCTCAAAGCACACAAGTTAATTAAAGCTTTAGTTAATTAAAAATTAAACAAGATTTTACGTTTTTCAGCGCTATCTTTCGAAAATATTATCTCACAATAACAATTTTGATGCTGTATTAAATTTCGAAAAACAATATTTCCAGTGACTCAAATTTCATTTCCGTTCAATTTGTTGCTATCACTTTAAATTTTTTAAAAAAAATTAAATTGTATATAAATTTTACAATTTATAACAATACTTTTATTGTTGAAGAACAAGAATACATACGAAGAGCTGCTGCTAGAACACATTTCTGGTAGTACGCTAAGGAAAAGTTTAAGAGCAGACGATTAATAATTTATATCAGGAACAACTACTGGTCTGGATTATTTTAATACTTTCTAAAAGTGAAAAAATAACTATTTAATTAATTGTCCCTAAATATTTGTCAAAATCTTTCTCATACTTTAATAATTATGGACAAAATTTGAAAACCAGCAAATATAAAACGTTTCAGACGTCAAAAGAATTTTGGGTATTTTAATTTTCTATACAAAAATAGTTTTTTCATTAAAATTATTTTAGGTACATAGTCACTTAAAATTTTTTTACATTAGTTTTTTTTACATTTAAAATTATTTTATTTACATTAAAAAATTTACATTAAAAATTTTTTTTAAATTTAGTTACATTAGTCACATAAAATTTTTTTATCCCGAGCAACACTGGGTTTAGTAGCTAGTTTCTTTATAAAAGTAAATTTAATTCGCGCCCACTCTTCGCATATAGAATTTTTTCATACTTTTATTATTAACCAAAAGTTGAAGTTAATTTTTATTACAAGAAACAACATTGGGTACTGAAATATTAGAACCTATTTCAGTATTATTGGAAGAGTGTTCAATTATTAAATTGCCACTCTTTTAGCCATATGGTAAACATGTGTTCGTGATCCATTGAAAGAAAGATACAATCGTTTGTGAAAAAGTTGTGAGGGAACTCAAACTGTGAGGGAATGTTTCAAAACTAACAAGGGGCGCTTTAAATAAGCCCGTATAATATTGTTCAAGTTACTTCTCTTTACTATTGCTGGTTCCCTCTATTGTTAAGGCGTTTGCTTTGTTACATTGCACCATTCAAACAGATAAATGCAGGGCCAGCCCGAGGGGGGTGCGAACGGTGCGACCGCACGTGGCCTCGCGCCGCTGACGGATTTTGCAGAATTAATTAATTATTTTTTTTATCCTTTTTAAAAAATTCTTTCAACCAACTTTTATGTAAAAAAGGCATAAAATATACATAATTTTTCTAAAAAGAAATATATTGTAATTTTTTTTCTGGTTTTGAAAATTTCTTTCAAAGATCTGTTAAACTAGCGAGAGTGGCCTCCCAAAACTTGCCCGGTGGCGTGCGGTATTCACTAAGGGGGAGGGGGGGGGAACCACCGCTCAACGGTCCACCTTTTTTTTTTTTTACGTGGTGTGAAAAAACCGTTTCACGCCTTTTTTAAACCATTTAAACGAAAATTGGAACAAATCTGCAATTATGGTTTCAAGACTACATACAAAATTTAATTTATCTAAGTAATTTTGTTAAGATTAGCTTCACAAAAGTATGCGATTATACAGACGTCAACCCTTTGACGTTTATTTAAAATTTTATACGGACCTACATTTAAATGAAAAACTGTATACCAAATTTTAGACCATCTAGTTATTAAGTTTTTGTGTCAAAGAGTTCACAATGAACCCGGACAGACAGACAGACTTTTACGCAAATGGATTTGTCCAAATTTGATAGAAACCACATTATGTGTAAAGATCACATACCAAATTTCTCTCTAGCTCTAATAGTTTTCGAGGTTATCGTGTTCACACACAGACATAATACCAAAATTTTGTTTTCGGACTCAGGGAGGTCTAAAACGTGGAGTCATTGAAATCTCGGTTCGAATTTTTGACGATTACAATACTTTCTCTTTTCTACTTCGTATACGAAAGTAAAATAATTGATGGATCTAGTTGATAAGAATCCTTTGCTCTGGAGTCCACGTGTTTCCAATTCTTGGGCAGAATAAAGGGTGAAAAGAGATAGCATTGTTCAGTCCTCAACCAGGTTCAATTGCTCCAGGCATCATATGGTCACTCTCTTTTACGTGCGGCGGGAAGGGACAGTCCCCAAAGTGGATGTATGTCATTTGAAGATAAATTACAATGCTAATTTTTGTCTCTTTTTTATAGTTATTTATTACACAAACTTTTCTTTTATATTTCCAAAAGGAAATTTTAATATTATAACAATTTCATATAGTTCCGTTTGTTTTTGTATTTCAATATTTTGCTTTTATTTGTATTGTGCCATTTTCGATAAATTTTTTTTTTATTATAACAACGAAAAATGTATGTTTTCCAATCTTTTACATTGGGCATTTTCATTATAAAATTTTACTTATTTCGGCATTTATTGTTTTGGGAAACTACATATCAAAGTTATTTTTTATAAGTTTAAATATAAGTATTTTGAAGATTGATTCAATTTAAATATCCTAAACCTAAACTAGGTGGGTAGAATAATGAAATAAGTTTGCGTCAGTCGATTATCTTTTTTCTTTCTCATACACAAGAGAAAGTATTGTAATCTAAAAAATTCGAACTCGAAGATTTTGACTGAATCTCACGTTTGAGAGCTTCCTTGGTCAGAAAAAAACACAATTTTGGAATTTTGGCCTCTCTGTGTGTCTGTCTGAACACGATAACTTACTATCAGAGCTACGGGGATGAGATTTGGTGATCTTGACGCGTAATTTGTAGGTTTCTATCAAATTTTGGACAAATTCCGTCTGCAAGGAAGTCTGCCTGTTTGTCTGTCTGCGGTCATGTGAACACTATAACTCCAAAACTTGAATAGCTAGATGGGTAAAATTTGGTACACAGTTTTATAATCATGAATGTACGTCCTTATCAAAGTTTGGATCAAATCTGTCGAAAGGTTGATGGTCTGTCTGACTGTATAATCGCATACTTGTAAAAATTATATCTCATAAACCCTTTGGCTTAGATATATAAAAATTGGTATGACGTTTGATAACATTAATTACAGATCTGTGCCCAAATTTCGTTTCAATCGGTTAAAAAAAGTTGCTCAAATTGCATATTCATTTTTTTTTACTTGCGTACTGGAAGCAATTTCTGAGCATGCGCAAGCTATTCAGCGATAGCGAACGAGCTCATTTTCTCCTGTTTTCTTTTTGCTCGCGCACGCCCTCGCCTTAGCGGAGCTTGCTAGAGTGTGATAGAAAATAAATATTGCTAAGTTTTAATAGATACGCATCTCTGAATATGATTCTTCACCTAAATATTTTACAATCACTATAATCTACAATGAAAAACCTTCTGATACTCATTTCATTCTGGGTTACAGTAGGTTCGAATTTTTTATCCACATGGGGGAGGGGAAATGACAAATTTTTGAGAAGTATACGAGAAAGTTTAGGGGAGGCCACTCCGGTGGTTTTAGTTCTATTTATTTATTTATTTTTGTTGTATATGAAGAAATAGTTGTTTGTTAATATGAAGAAATGATGAGTTGAACTTGTTTTTAAATCTGAAGAAATAATGAGTTTAACCTTTAAGAATACACTTGATAATCCAAAATACAAGAAAATCCCATTCATACAGTACAATATTTTATTTCAATACAGAATGAATGTGCTAACATCGTAAATCGACAGAAAAATTGAAAGGGAGTTATTTTCTCATTCAATTGACAGCAAAGTTAAAAGTTGTTTTTTGTTTTTTAGCTTCCATGTTTTGAAACTCCAATTGAAACTATTTTCACATTTTATAATTTTAATTTTAGCACTGCAAGTTTTCAAACTGAACAATTTTTAATATATCTTCATAAAATCAGGGAGACACTACACATTTCTACAACATGAATTTGCAAAAAATAATGGGAGGAATTTTATGTTTTATTTAGAAAGGAATGCTTGAATTCAGAGACAGAGGGAGGGGGTTTCGAAAGATGCCACCGCACAAGGCCACACGCCTCTATCAGATTGAGCAAAACGAAAATGAATTGCATTCATTTATTTAACGAAATCAAAATTTGTCGTCAAGTTTTACCTTCCAGGTCACAATATTTCAAATATTTACAATATTTATTTAAAAATAATTTATTTAAATTGTATCCAAATTTTTCTTCTGTTCTATAGTTATATTGACATTACCAATAACGCTCGCGTCTACAGAAAAATCTTCCTCAAGATTAAAAATAATAAAAAATTACTTGAGATCTAGCATTAGAGGCGCACAATTGTTTTGCTTAGTCATTTTATCTATCTAATCCGCATTAACCAAAAATCTAAATTATAATGATATTAACGTATATGCTATAAAACTTATAACAAAATGAAAGAAAAACCATATGTTGTAATCTTATTTTAGTAAGTTGAATACCAAATTTTATATATGAAGCAATTATTTTTGTTTGATTTATTAACGATTTTTTTGTGTGATTAAAATATTTACTTTATAAAAATAATTTAATTATTTATTATTTTAATGTATTTTTATAGTCTTTAATTAACCAAATTGTGAAATGTAATAAATAGCAAAAGGCAATAAATTATTTTGTTGGACGATATTTTTTCAAGGCCCCGCAAGTCAACTTTGCACCGGGTCCCGCTTTTGTTCGGGCCGGCTCTTTATAAATGACAGCAGTTGCAAGAAACATGACACATAACCTCTTCAAAAGAAAAAAAAAATTCGGGCATTTTAGCTCTAAGTGCGCGGTGATTAATCAATGAAATAAATTGAATAATTTGAAATGAGTAACAAACTTCTCTTCTTAAGTCTTTTATTTTCTAATTTTGCAACAAAAGAGTAAGAAGAAAAAAAATATTATGCTTTGACTGGAAACCTAGTCCTATTTTTGTGAAATTGATTGAAAAAGAAGGAATTTTTTTCCTTTGAGAAAGAAAAATTTGTTCGCGTATAAATCCATGAGAAAAGAAAAATGATTTTCCCACTGAAATCAATTGAAAATTATAATAATAATCAATAGAAAATTATTTTGGTGAATTGCATCACCGAAAGTGGGATGGAAAAAAAAATTCTTAAAGAGGTGTCTTCAAAGCGCCCCTGGAAGGGATAAACAAAAAAATTGCGTAACAAAAATTTGTGATTAAAAAAATTTATATGTTCCGAATAAACGTTTTATTTTTTAAAAAAATGTACGTAAGTATTTTGCTCACCAAGCAAAATCATTTATGATCGTTGTAAACGATTTGAAGCTTTTTTGAAATTCGGGAAAATCTATAATATTTTTCTTCATATATTATTTCATCAATTAAAATTTTATGTTTCGATTGCTATGAATACTAAATGGACTTATGAAAATATTTTGGGGCTCGAGTAAGACCAGGTACATCAACTAGTTTTACTGAAATTCGCATCAAGTCTATAAATAAAATAAGAAACTGATATTGGAAATATTTAAACGTTAAAACAGAAAATATTAATTTTGATCAAATACAAGTTACGCATGTACGCGGAATTTTTAGCATATTTTCTTATTTTAGTGTTACATTTAGTTTAAAAATCTTATTATCTCGCATCTTCCTTGATTATTTCAGAAGAATTTTTTTCAAACGCAAGATATGGTGTTTTATCTACCATTGACAAAAGGCTATTTTTTCAATATCTTAAAAGCTTAAAAATGAAATGAAAAACACGAATCTTCTTGAAGCAGAAAATTATACAAACTTTTTATTTAATTATTGAAGACAACAAATTCATTTTACATTCTCTAACTGAATGCAGAATTTTTACTATTATCGTATTATTAAGAAATAACATTTTTTAAAAATATAATATATTTTAATCAGAGGCATATACAAAATATGTTATAAAAGCTTAATACTAAAAAAAAATGAAAAGAAACTGAAGTAAAATTCTTTGATTGAAAGCAGAAAGAATCATTGTTTTCGAAATGCATTTAGATGAGTGATATTTCTCTAAATCATTTATGAAAGAAATTTTCTCTATATTTATTAAAAATAAGAATATGAAAAATTCTACACTCTCTAAAAGCTTCAGACTGAAACGGAATCGTTTTCAAATCGCCGAGTAAGTTCTTAGTTGAAAAGCCACAAGACAACAATTACCATCAGTAGACTGATTTATGAGTTTGAATGGTCCTACCCCTCCTGTTAAGCCACGGGGCAGTGGGGAAGATGACACCCTGCTGTTATACGGAACAATAGGCAGAGGGGGAAGGAAAACTTGCTCTGCCGTTTTTCACGCCGTTCGTGAATAAATCTTGGAGCAATTTGCGTACACCATCTAGCTACAGAGGGTCCGTTTTCAAAGCATTCAGCTGAAATATTTGAGCCGTTCAAAGGGCCGGTAATATGTGTTCTATGCAGTTTTATTATAGTTTCAGACTTAATAATGCTTTATAGTGTTTCAATATTCAGTATCCTGGAAAAACTAAAATAAAAACAATGTTTTATCAATGAATAAGTTTTGTTTTGGATGTATTTACTATTCGAAAGTTACCTTAGTCATTAAATTTATCATCGATATCTTTTATTTACAATTGGAATAAAGATAATTGTAAATCTTACTATAAATAAAAGCCATTGTGTGTATCTGGGTATATGTGTATGTATGTGGCTATGTTTCAGATCTCCTCTTAAACCACTGGACCGATTTCAACCAAATTTTACACGATTATTATTTAAGACAAGAGGAAGATACCTGTCAACTTCGAAAGTTAATTTAATAGTCAGTTAATTAAAAATTAACCGAAACCGTTTTTCCGTAGTAACTTCGGAGAAAATTATCTCACAAAAAATATCTGTATACCATCTTAAAGTTCAAAAGTTTACCTTTCTAATGAGACCAATGTTATTTCTGTAAAATATTTCCTTCAAATATTATTTATTTTTCAAAATTTAATAAATAATTGATTACATGAAGACGATTTTGAAATAAAACAAATTTATAGATACTCCATTGCTAGGCAACGGTTAGATTTTGATCTGATTTATCTTTATTTTCTAATATTTTTTGTTTATTTTTATAAATATTTTATATAAGAAGAGAAAGATTACTGTCAACTTTTAAAAGCCCAAAGATTAATTAAAATTTGAAATTAAGCGAAATGTTGGCGTTTTCCGTGATTTTTTCGAAAATATTATCTTGCCTAATCTATTTTTACACCATAATAAAGCTATAAAATTAGCTTTTCAGGTTTCAATTCCGTTCAATTCGTTGCTCTCATTTTAAAAATTTTTCAAAAATTAAATTAGGTATAAAATTCACAATTTGCAACAATTTTTTTTTATTGGTGAAGAACAGGAATACATACGAAGAACTGGTGCTAGAAAACATTAACAGAATTCTCGAAGAGCAATAAAAGAAAAGTTTAAAAGCAAACAATTCATAATTTATACAGCAACAACTATTGATCGGGTTTATTTTAAAGCTTATTATTAAGGAAAACTTTATTGTCCAATTAATTGCCCCAAAACAGTCGTTACAAACCTTTCTTGTACTACAAGATTTATGAACAAAATTTGAAGTATTTATGTAACAAATATTAATAACTTATGGTGAAAATTAGCTATCGGTGGTTTTTGAAACTCGTCAGGCTCAATTGATATTCTCATATTAATTAAAAACGCTTTAGATGAGAAAATAAATTTGGGTATTATAATTTTGTCTACAAAAGTAGTTTTGGCATCAAAAATATTAAACATGAAAATATTTTAATCCCGAGCCTCCCAGGGCATAATAGCTAGTACCATATAAAAGATTAATTTAAATCAAGATATGTTTGTACTGTGCTAATTAATTCCATTTAATCAAGATGTATTAAGTTCCCTGTTATAACTATGGTAATGTAGTTAAAATTCCAATCATATTAACTCCCATCGGGGGCACAGCGAGTTCACGGATGAGAAGCTGCCGTATAAGTAAGCAGGTTCTCGCTTCCCTGGTGGGTACAATAACGGTTGGAGGTGTGCTGCCTCCCTCCGGTGAGTACCTCCTTTGGGAGGGATCAGGCCGTGGCCCGATGATGAGCTACAAGGACTCCGGCCTCAGTACTGCAGCTATTGCAGCGGCTGTCATTCAGTTGTTCTCGGACGCTAAGGAAGGGCGGGGTATTTCACTTAATTAAGTTAATATTAACTAATCATTAAAGTACAATAGCAAGCTCCCATCAGATATGTATTTTTTCACATTTCAGTACTCAATATTACGTTAAAGTTGGGTTTTTTCACATTGATAAAAATCAATAAGCTCTAAATTATTGTTTGATTGCATGTATATTTCTTTGCTAACGCTCAAGTTTTCTTTAATTTGTGACGTTAAAGTCTGAAACTTTCCGAAATCATATCAACTATGGAAGAAAAGAAACGATTGATAGCTCTAAAGATGAGAAAGAGCGCACTATGGAAACCACCAGAACAGGAAACTTGAACGTTGGATTCTGAACGGGTAATTTTTGGAGTATAGCAAAATGTGCGGATATTACGGTATTAAAACATATTCAAGCATTAAGATTCGTCAGTATCCAGAAGATTCTGTCTGAATGTTATTAACATTGCTGTGAATAATTTTTAGCCATAATTAACCTTATTATTCGAGGAACGGGAAAAGGTATGCAATTCCAAACAGGTTTATTATCTCCTTTTAGCCTCTCTTTGGAAGGGGCATTAGAGCATAATCTCAATAATCATCGATGTAACGGAGTACCGGAATAACTGTTTTAGTCAAAATAGTAATTATTTGAAATAATAAGGCAACTTTAACATTTGTTAAAGTGTAATTGTCATAATTAGTATTCAAAATCTTTTCCATCAATGTTCAATTAATGCCGACAACAAGCATCAGCGAATGCAGGTCTGTAAAAGAAAATTATTGTGTTTAATTGTTAACAGAAACTATTCTATATATGTAAATACTACCTTATATCTCATCGATTGGCATCATAATTTGTAATACATATCTCAACTTGTTTTTCAAATGCACTTGGTCTCCCATAAGATATATGTTCTTTGAGACACATCCAGTATAACCTCTACAAATGTTCGGTCTGAATGATATCACCATTGCTGTAACCATCAAACAATTATTAACAATAATAATACCCTAGTTATCGAGGAAATGGGATAGGCCTATTATCCCCAATTGGTCTGTTATCTCCTATTAGCCTCCCCTTGGTAAGGGGCATTGACCTCTTTCCTATACATAGAGTATAATCTCAACAATTGGTGTTTAATGATCTTATCAAAATGGTACCAACCAATTTTCACCCAATTGCAATAACATTGAAATAATAATGCAAATTCCAGTAATTGTAAAAATGTTAATGTCACAACTAGCATTTAGAAATCTTTCTCTATCAGTGCTCTTTTAATGCCGATAACATGCATCATGTATACATATAATCAAGAACGGGTCTCAATTCTGTCGGAGACCCTCATCTAGACACAGCTTTGTACCCCATCTGTTTAAAAAATAATCTTTTATTGTAATACCTAATAGTTACTTTGATTGTTGTAATAATGCTTTCTAAATAAACTCGTCCGGGGGATGGCTCTCTCCCCCCCCCCCCCCCCCCGCCCGGCCCCCGCCCGGGGTTGATCGCTTTTTTCTACGGGCAGCCACCTAAACTGCGAAAATAGATCACACGATCTCAAAAGCGGGGCTGTCCGTAGTGTGAAGAAGAAGTATCCAGAAGAGCTTTGTCTTTTATTTCAAGTGAAAAACCTTGTAATAAGAGCAACTTAAAAATCGTTAAATAAGTTGCGGCAACAGCTTCGTCCTGCGTGGGCTGTCTACCTTGCTCATGCGTAGTGGAGAGCTGAGTACTATAAAGGCTCAAGCATCATCTGTCTTCTCTCTCTCTTTACTCTTGCTCTTGCTATGATTTATGTTCCCGTTGTCGACATGTTAATTCAATTATCATTGACTTTACTTTTACTTTTATCTTGTTAAGTTTATCAAAGTTATAATTGTTATCATAAGTTAGCTTCTACAGTGTTGCGTGATATTTCCTCACACCTGCACGGGCCAGTATATACATGCATACCTGTCAACGGTGGTTTGTACCTTCTAAGTTACCTTGCCTAACGAGATGCAGTAGCTACTCTTTGTTGCAGAAACTTAAACTAAATTATTGCCTAGTGCTATAGACATAAGGATAACCAAGTTAGCCTATTGAACACCGCATCGATTCAAAGTAGCAACCTTAACATTTGGTTTGCTAAAAAGTAACAAATAAAGTAATGTTTATAATTCTTCATTTATATTCTATGCTTCACAAGATTTAACCGTCTTTAAATCTGTATAAAAGAGGGAAAAATCCTTGAACATCAGTTGAAGATATAGCAGATCAGTCTAATCTTGAAAGAGCTTCCACATATTATAGAACATTATCCTTGCATGTTTCGACATCTTCTTCAATTCGTATTAGTGAACCTATCGACTCCAAAGACGCGAAGAGTGACGCTGCAATTACGGGTCAAAATCATAAATTACTTACTGTAATTTCTGACCAGAATCTATGCTTCCGGCGAAGAAAGTTCAGATTCGTCTGGGCATTCTTTAAGACACCAGAGTTTCTGTAATTTTATCTTGATGCGAAAATGAATGCTTGCAATATTTGTGAAAACATAGCCGGATTAAGCTCTGTAGGTGCCCTTAGCCACTGCAAATTTCGGGGTCCTCTTTCCCCTTCTAAACTTTCAATACAAGAAATTTTTAATTGATTTTAATTTAATCTCTATATGAGAATACATAAGTAATACGTATAAGGACAAACTGAAATAATAAAACATTCAATTGCCGATGATCTTCAAGACAGGCGATTTTAATACATCACGTATAAAAAAATTGTAAAGTAATATTAAACAAAATTGTAAAAAAAATGATAAACATTTTTTAGCTCATTCTAAGTACTCAAATACAAAGTTTTCTAGAGCTCTTGATTCGTGAGTCAGTCAGCTAATTGAAAAAAAACAAATAAACGGAAATCTGCCGTACACGAAGATGAAATCATGAGAATAACGTTTTGAAATCTGAACAATACTTAATTTTAATTCCAATCTGTTTTATTACATGACCCTTGAAAATCAAATGAAAGCACAAAATTAGATAATCCTGGAAATATTGCAAAAAAAAGGAATCTCAGAGGCCTCCAAAGTTGCGGGGCCCATAGGCAGTTGCCTACTTTGCCTATTTAGTAATCCGGGCCTACCTAAAAATCACATATTTATACATATATTTCTGCAATGTGGCTACATAAATTTTCTTCTTATCTTCCCGTTTTATACTTATTTTTCCAATATTTTCTGTAATAATCACGAATTTCTTGTTCCTCCAACCTATTATCATCTGCACTGACTGGGAATCTACACAGTTCCAGATTCAAGGTTGTGCAGTGGTATTAAAGATAATATGTATCTGAAAGTAATATTCTTTTTTACAGCTTCAGAAATATCCTTAATAATGTATAGATTACATAAAATAGCCCGATGAAAATTAAAAAATTCAAACCGAAAAAAATATATATTTAATCAAAGACTCTTATTTGCAAAAAGATTTGCCCGCATAAAAAATTAAGATTGCTAGTTCCATTTTTTAAGTATGGTTTAATTTGTAAGAACTTTTGATTGAAGGAGGTATTGATTGCTGCTTTTGTGATTTACTTAGTGCAAAAACCTTTAAAACCATGCATTTCAGTTGTTTTCTTAAGGACTTTGTATTAATGTCTTGTTATAAACTTTAAGGTGCTTTAAATTTCGTGTGAAATTTATAAATACATTTTTAATAATTGTTTTAAATTCGCTTTCAGAAATGTTTTTAATCAGTAACATTTTCTATCAGATGTTTGGTGTAGCATAACCAAGTTTAACAGTGTACCTTAAAACGACAATAAAAAAAACCAGTTGCTCAGTTCTATGGTTTGAATGGCTGGAAAATTATGGGAAATTTCCCATTTTTCATATACGAAATTATTAGCAGGTTTGCACAGTATATTAAAAAAATTTAACCGAATAAACCTAAATTCATGTTTGCAACTGTTAGTTAGAAATTCACTCCTCTAAAAGTTCTTTTTATTCCTTAACGCTGAGCTAAATGAATTTCTTTTCAGATTCGTCTATAACCTCACTATTGATTATTATCATCTGAGATAGATGAAGTTTCCGACAATTTGCTGAACTTGTAAGTGGAGGTCGATAGAGTGGTCTGATAAGCAACGCTGGATGCCTGCAACTTCCCTTTTGCTATGAGTTTTCCATTTGTATGAAAAGGGTCACATTGCTTCTAGATATATAATAATAAATATTGCATATCAGGGTTAACAGAACGTTTCGCTGAAAAATCATTAAGCCATTATACTTAAATTCATCGGTTATATTAAAACTTTTGATTAACTGCTGAATAATTCAAGACTTTAAAAAACATTTTAACCATTCAACTGTTTTATATTCTCAACGGTTCTGCTAGATGACAGCAAATGTTTTGAGACTTGTGATGATTTTGATTGAACTAAAGGCCTATATAGAACATTTGAGATGCATATAGATTCCACATTATTTTTGTATCGAATTAATATGCTATGTATGGTTTGATTTTATATTACAATTATAAAAATAAGATGATTCGATGCATATAGATTCCATATTATTTTTGTATCGAATTAATATGCTATGTATGGTTTGATTTTAACTTACGATTATAAAAATAAGAAGATTCGATGCATATAGATTCCACATTATTTTTGTATCGATTTAATATGCTATGTATGACTGGATTTTAACTTACAATTATAAAAATAAAATGATTCGATGTATATATGAGTCACGAAAAAACGGTTAAGAGACTAAAAACTCATTCTTGAAACGTGGGTTAAAGTTCTTGAACACATCTCCTTTGTCGGCAAACATTAACTACGGAATTTCCTTTCAAATCTTTCAATTTTTCCGAACGTTATTTAAGTTTCCCTAATTTTTGCATTGTTATTTCATCAGAATTCTTTTGTCTCGATTTCTTTAAAAGACTTGCGGGGTTTTCTGATTTCCACTATCAATGTGTACCCAAAGAATGTCTTTAAAATGCAGCTTGCAAATGTCTTTCTCGAGTTTCAATAAAAAGCACTGAAAAGAAAATTTCGGAAACATTCTTTTGTTGTTCGGAAAGATAAAATGAGACTTATGTCATCAATAAAGAGACAGCCAAATTCTTTTCTAAAGAATTTCATTGAGATTTTAGATGAGAAATATTACTGTTTTCAGCATGTTCTGTAGTAAAAAGATTACATAATAGAATTACGAGAGTGGATTCATTTTCACTGCAAGAAGAACGAAAATAAATAGCAACGAATAAATCTTTTAATTAAAACATTTTACGACAAGCATAAGATACGCTGCAAGAAGAACGAAAATAAATAGCAACGAATAAATCATTTAATTAAAACATTTTGCGACAAGCATAAGATTATAAAATGTTTGGAAAGTGCTAAGTGTGCTAAAATGAATAAAAAGCTATTTTAAATTAGGAATTCACTTTTATGTCCTGAATAAAGAAAAGAATGTTTTGTTCTTTTAACATTTCTGTATCTAATAATGAAATTTTATTTCTTTTTTAGGGAAATGATTCAAAATACATTTACATTTTCTTTAGATGACTGCTGAATGGGCTTTATTATCTCCTGAATATTTTACTTTTAGCAGTAAATATTTTTTATGTGCTTACAAAATTAATGAGAAGTAATAACAAACTCATTGTATTTGATTCATTTATTGAGGCAGCGGTGGCCTAGTGGTAAGGTCTCGACCTCGGGAGCGGAGGCTCGCACCCGATTCCACTGAAGATCCGCCGTGTATGGGGCCTGCTACATGCTAAATCATACGTAGTGGCAAAAATACCCACACTGGCCCGACCTACCCAAGAAGGGTGCAAGGCCGGTAGAGGACCAGCGGGGAGAGAGCCGCTCCACTAGCATGTGGAGGATGGGATTTATTGGGTACAATAAGATGGTGCAGGCATTGCCCGAACAGGGGAAGTAATTTTAAATACAAGAGAGCTGGAAGTGTAAACATGGTCCGACCCACCTCGGTGGGGAGAGAATAGCTTGATTTACTGCTCAGACAAGGAAGGAACAGTAAAAATATATACACAATAGAAAAGTATTGAAAAAGAAATAAAAGCAGTAAAAATTAGATATAAAAATAAGTCAAAGATTGAAATCCCATAGTATAGAAACAAGACACACAAAACACTATTAAAAACTGTACCAAACATAGAATTAAAAATACATAAGTTAATAATAATAATAATTACCTCTGAGATAGAAAGGAAGACATTCCGTTAGTCAACGGTAGTCCAAGTCCTGCGTATAAGGGAATATCAAATTATCAATTACAGAATGTTTGTTTGAGTAAAACTGCGCGAGTTAAAAATTACTTTATGACCTATACAGGATGAAAACGGCCAATGGGAGAGGAAAAGGAATGAAATTTTGTAGTCTAAAAATAAAAAGAAACAAAGGTCAAAAGTAGAATGCATAGCCCTTCCCCCCCCCCCCCAAAAAAAAAATCTAAACAACCATTAGGGCATTGACAGCGTGGCAGCAGGATTCCAAAACTGCGGAGAGACTCGGGAATTGGAACAAGTCATCTATTGTCGGGGCTCATGGACCAATAGCTGCCCTAGGGCGTCGAGAGAATACCACATCAAGGAACCGACTGGTACAATAATTTAAAAATCTCATAAGCAAGTGGAGAGCCGAAACCACTATAAACCAATGGAACTGAGTCATTCAGTGTAAAACTAAATAAAAAATAAAAAGTATTTCTTAAAAAGCTCAAATCATGTAAACAATAAAAATAATAAAAAAAAAGACTCAACAGGCGGAAAGTCAGGAGCCAGAGAGCTGAACTGTAGAAAGTGTGAAATGAAAACCAATCCTGAGAGGAGATGTCAAGTGAAAAGTCCCTGGCAAACTGGTAAAAGAAAAAAAGAGTAAGAACAGTCTTTCAATATGATAAGATAGAGGTAACACGGACCCTCAAGACATCATTGGAGTCAGTTATGGTCTCTCTCCTGGGTCAGTGCATCTCAAATGTTCCTGCTGGTCCTTAAAGCCCCTTCCATTTTGGTGACAGCCTGTCTATTTGTTAAGAGATTGTTAAACCATGCTTTTTTGTGTTCATCTGCGGGTTTAATTAGATGGAACTCATTGGTGAGGGAACAGCAGAAGATATAGTGATCTGCATCACCCAACATTCCGCAGATACCGTCGGTGTGACGCGGAAGTTTGGAGAGGGCGGTGCCAGCTCAGGTGTCGTCCTCGTCATCTGACCGCGGTTCAAAATTACGAGGTCCGTTCCTAAATAGCCCTCGTGTTTCTTCAAAACGGAACGTTAATCTAACCTAATCTGATTCATTTATCTTAAAATATATGGATGACTGCTAATTTTGTCCCCAAGACAAACTGGCAAATTTGGATTCTTTATATATTTTTATCTGTTAAATTGCTTTACTCTTATTTTTTCTTTAACTCAGTAACATAACAGGAAGAATTCCGACTTCCTTTCAAAGAATACAGAAAATTTACTACATTTCCTTTTCGCTTTGTGAAATGCTTCTCCAATTCTGCAAATTATATTACTTTCGACAAAGCAATATATAAATGATCATCTTGAAAACTGATTTTTATTTTATTTTTTCAGTATAGAAAAATAATTTCTGATTTAAAAAAGCACACATCGTTTCCCTCCACACTTTTTCAGTATAAAAATTAATAACTCATTTTAAAAAACACACAACCTCCTAAAATAATGGCAATGAATTTTCAAACTATATTATAATAGAATGTATATCACTCATATTGTACATCAAAGTTTAAAATATCTTGTGCTATGCTTATTAAATCAAAATATTATGCTTATGATTATCTTATTCAATCAAAATTTATTTGCGTGTAGGTTGTCCATATTCTTATAACAAAGTATACAACATTCCACATTTTTTCGGAGTTTTTATAAATTTTATTTAACTTGAATTTTTCATGTTTGTAAGGATTGAAACTTAATAATTGAATTTTCATAAGATGTTATATAGTTAAGTGTTTCAATGGCAATGCATTATTTTAACAATATAAACACTTAATTATCCTTTAATCGCTTAAATCCATGAAGACTGAAAAGTAGAAGATAATTAAAATAAAATTTCTGCGTTTTAGCAGACTAATTAAAGTGTGATTTTAAAGTAAATTGGCATGGTCGATAGAGGTCTTGCTCACACTTTAGACGGAGTTCGAATCCGCTTCTGCTTTTTATTTATATTTTCGTTTTGTTTCCTTCTACAAAATTTATTTTGAAATTAATAAACTTTAATTAAATTTTTAAAAAATAAATATGTTTTATTAAAATATTAATCATTTTTATGCATTAAATACATTTTTATTCATATGATGCTTGAATTATAGTTATAAATTAACTTTTAAATTGTTGAATTAATATGAAACATTCTTTAATGGTGATAAATAATAATTTTAATTTTTATTATCATTAAATGTCATTAAAATTTTTAAATTATTCAATTAAAAATATAACAAAATTTTCGTTCTAACACTACGGAACCGGTTTTGACCGGGAAATAGGGAATATATTAATAATTAATTAACTGTTTAAAATTTAACTTATAATAGTTATTCATGTATTATTTGATTAAACGAGTTTTTTGCAGAAAATGATTAATATTTTAATAAAATATATTTATAAAGTTTTAGTTTAAATAAAAATTATTAGTTTCAAAAGATATTTTGTGGAAAAACGAACACGGATTTGAACCTTGACTAAAAGTTTAACAAGCGAGTACTCAATCGATCAATTAATCCACTTCATATCAACGGCGGCCACTTACTGGTATATATGCTCTGCCGAAAGTTTGTGGGGTAATTTTTCCGAAATGGCTGGCTATTGCGCTTTATTATTTTAATAGATGAGCACCAAAAGGTATACTATTAATATACCTTTTGGTGCTATAGAAGAGAAACCGCATAAATTAAGGATTTTAAAGTAGTCTCAGTGCTGTATTGCTTAAGACTTGAAAACAAAGACATGTCTAGTCTTCTTATGAATGCTCACAAATTAAATTTTGAAAATTGATATATCATGTATTTTGTATGCTTGAAGGGTGTCAGAAAATGAGACTGGTAATCTATTGCATTCTAAGCAGTAAACTATTTAAATCTTTCATGTGTATTCCTGCTTTTTACTCAGATACAGGTGGCAAAGAGCTGGAAATGTGTATGGTTTCAGTAGATAATGAAAATTACGAGATCCGTCCCAAAATAGCCCTCGTGTTGCTTCGAAACGGGAAGTTAATATAATGAGTTCATTCAATTGGTAAAGAATATATCACAAGTTGGATTGTTCTTTAATAGTTTTGTTATATGTTCAGTGAAACTGAAATTATGGCTGTTTGAAAAAAAAATATTGAACTCAAACTGTAGATAATCCAAATTTTATTTAAACTATTGCAGCAGCAGTTGAGAGAAAGTATCCTGAGTGTTAAATAATGCTGACATACCAGATAGAAATCTGGCTAAAATCAACATGAAACACGTAAGTGGAAAACAAAATTAGAAAAAGAAATTATTCGTGAGTTTAATCAAAACACTTTCAGTGCTTATAAGTTGATAAGTATATATTTAGAACCTGCGGGCAGTTTTGTCTACTAATTGAGGATTTAGGTAAGAATCTGTAATAAAAGAAAGAAAATACACGTGTCTGTCGTTCACAAGCACTCCTCCTAAAGGATGAACGGTAGCGAAATGAAATTTGCACACGACATTCTGGATTACATTTATAGGTCAACTGTGCAATTTTCAACTGTCAGAATCAATTAATTCTTAAGATATTTAATTAAATAAAGAAAATTAGCCCCTATTAAGCCTAATACTTAGACGTTTTTTGCTAATAATTTCTGAAATATATATTGCACGACAATGATTTTTACACCATCTTAAAAAGTAAAATATTATCTTTTTAAAGATACCAATTCCATTGCGGTACAACATTTCTCTAACCAAAATTAACTTTCCAAAATTCATTTTAAACATAATTTGTAACAACGTATTCTATTGTTATGAAATTAAATTCAAACAAAATTATTATTTCATGAAGTGCTTTATACATGTGCGTTTGCCACTTTTAAAATTAATATAAGAAAATATCATTTAATTTGGAAATTTTTATTTCCAGTAGTGTTGGGCCTTTCAAGATTTTATTGTCCAGTTCGGATCGAAGGGAGACGAACTACGGCGAAAAAAAGTTGTTTTACCGGTATATCTGTCACAAGAATTCTTCTTAAACTGTGAACATCATCGACATGAAATTTGCGCATGCCATTCTGGGGTCCAATTCTAGAACAACTGTGCTTTTTTCAAATTTCAAAAATTATTACTTCTTAAAATATTTAATTAAATAAAAAAATTAAGCCAATTTTCGGCGTTTTTCCTGATTTTTTTTGTCAATAACTTCTGAAATATATATTACACGAAGATGATTTATATATAAACTTAATGAGCAGAAAATTTTTCTTTAACTGATCTGAATTTAAATGGCATGCTTTCTCTTTTCTCCAATTTTAATAAACATTTCGAAATTCATTTCAAACTCAATTTGTGAAAAAAGTTTTCTATTATTGAAATGAAATTCAAAACGAATTTTTCTTTTAATATGCTTCATTACCGTGTTTTTGCCACTGTTAAAGTTATACAAAATATTACTTTCTTTGAATATTAACAGAAAGGTTTTTATTTCTTAGCATGTACATCTTTCAATATGTTTGCACAACAATCCAATGATGTTAGTTAAAAACTATCCCTATGCGATGCTTCATTTAATTTTGACGAACTTTTAAATGATCCTAATGAGTGTGTAAATTCATTGAAATTTATTGAGTCCAGTTCAGAAGGGAGAGGATCTAAAGAGGAAAAAAAGAACACTGTCGGATTTTTTTCCGATCAGGCACATAGAACCCAAAAGAAGATAATGGTACTTTGGATAATAGTAATAAAAACCATGTCATTAAAGACCTTCTGTTGTCGACGTGGTAATGACGAGGCAGGAAATGTGGAGTTCCAAGGATTGCTAGACTCATGCCAGGTGGTTCAAAGCGTGCAGACAAACGGAAGTGCTGTCTGAAATGTCAGACAACACGGGAGATGTCAAACGAAAATGAACGAAAGATGGTGTTGCGACACACTGTTTAGTCAAGTTTAAATTTCAGGGACTTGAAAATATTTTCATCACGAGCAACGCCGGATAAATCAGCTTGTAGTAAATAAAATTTTAACTTTATAGCAGCTATTAGAAATGAATTAAAATAAAAATAATAATAATAATTTTACTAATAATTGAATAGACCCTGATTTTGAAAAAAATCATGAATATAATTTCATAATTATTATTATAAACATGAGATTTTTCTTACGGCAATAAGAAGCAAAAGACCAGAAAAGCTATCGTAAATATTTTAACAGCTGATAGCATTTCTTTTATTGTTATAATTGCACCTTTTATGTTAGAGGCTTTTGGGAATTACTAAGAGGAAATACATACTTTTATGCTTCGTTTTACAATATCTTTCTGTGAAACATTTGTCTCAGAAAGGTAATGTGTCACATTTCAGAGAACAAGGATACGATAATTTTTTCATAAGATAATTGAAACGTTAATTATTTGTACAAAAAGTTATTAAAATTGGCAATTAAAACCTATAGTAACCTCATCAGCCTCATATTACAATAGAGAAAGCTTATGAAATTTTTTTTCTATACGAAATGTTGGACGTTAGCAAGAAAATATTGGCTTTCCCGCAAAATATCTCAAAGTTCAACGAATTCCATAAGATAAAAATAAACCATTGATTTAAATGAATGAAACCAATGAATTAAAAATTTAACAAAACAGGAGAATGCAATATATGCAAATATCAAAATATATAGAAGGAATTATTATATAGAAGATTCCAGTAAATATCATACCTTCTAAAATTATCTCAACAATTTTTCGGATTAGAAACCGTTGTAAGCATACTGTTCATATTGGGATTCTAATTCATTCTCCAAAGAAAAATGTACGAACTTAGTAGTAACGTCCTACTACATCGTTGATGAGATGGTGGCATATCCCGAATTAAGATCCCACGAATACAATGGCCAATCCATAAAATTACTTGCAGCGAATAGGGAATCCAAAGCAATAATGTGGCTATTAAAATATTCCTCAAGGAAAGAGAAAAGCAGATTAGATATATGTAACCTCACACAATCCTGAACAAGCTAGATAGTTAAGGAGAATTCACCCAAGACATTTAGGATGGGCACAAGTTCATGCAAGATATGGTGAGATGGAAAGACCATTTGAATTAACTCTAACACCTTCGATATGGGTTAGTAATGGGACAAATGCTGTTACTCCTGGTTACATAAAATAGCATCCCCCTACTGGCCCCGTGCCTTTCTAGCGAAACCACAGCCAAGGTAGAGTTTGGTGGCAGTGGTTTCAGGCAAGATGATGCGCAATATACTTTCGGACTTGTCCGGGACTAGTCTCTCGATTGCCAGGGAGAAGTCGTGGCCGTTCCGGGGTGCTAGAAATCAAGGAGTGGACTGATCTGCCCACTGGGGCATAGAAGGGGTCCCGTGGTGGAGATCTTCGGACATTCTGTGGCCACAGCTCCGAGCTAACACGACACGTTCCAGGACAGAGAATGATGACTACAGGCACACGATTGTTTCGACATGACGTGCCTCTAGGGTCAATACCTTCGGGTTGACCTTCTCTGGTTGCGTCGGGCGTCGGGCCTGTGAGACTGGATGTGGTCTTCGCGGATCGTTGGATTTCACGGGCCTCCGCCATGCCCTGCCTATGTGCATCGTTCACGACGACAGGGGTGGAGGACTCCGTAACGTATGTATGTTCCCGTGCCTAGAATCCTTATGACTCTTTAGAAGCGGTTTGAATGGACAGGAAGGGGAAGCTAACTGAGGCCATCAAGCAACCATACTCACAACAAGGGAACGATAACACGAGGAATATAATGCAAGGTCAATCAATACCTTTGAGTTATACTGTACGAGATGGATGACAAACATAAGTTAGAAAACTATTACAGAACAAGAACGCGGTAAAATATCTAAAGTATGAAAATGATTATGGAAAGTGATAATACATCAGAAACTGTTATACGAGAAGGAAAAAAAGCAATCTATATATCTGGATTACATGAACAAATATTTGCAAGTATATACAACACTGCGAAACATATTGCTTTGTAGGTTTCTGTGGAAATTTCTGAAAGTGGAGAACTTCAAAATACACATCAATTTGGAGAACTGTTAAAGTTATGGAGGATCTGAAGCACTTCACTGCTGTCTATAAGTAATTTTTTGTGTAAACTTCCTTTATCATGTGATTTACAACGTTTTTTCATTCACTGTTAACTTTTGAAGCTGGATTGGCACATGTCGGCAATATTTGGCGACAGAAGTTAGCTAAAATGTACGAACAAAAATTCATTATATTGTTTATTAATCTCCTACAAGAATAACATAAAGGACTGAGGCATTTAACTTGCCATTCTGTTTTAAAAACCGCCAGTCATTTCCTTATTCTGTAGATGGTTGTTAATCTTTCTAAATTTAAATGTTCATCGTGACAATTTTTCAAAAAAATCCAGGAATCCATTAGTATTTATTTATTTCGAATTGTATGAAAATATAAATAAACATGCCTAATTGGTATTATTTGCCTATCAATCAAAATAATAAAAAATGCAATTCATATGTTGTGTCTTTAACACCAAACAAAAATTGCAAGATACTGCGGAATTGGATTGATCATTTTTTGCCAAGCAGTCTCTTGCCATGTGCATCAAAAAGCCCTGATTAATAAAAGTTTTAATTCTTTCATTTCAAATCTATAATGACACATGTTCGAGAAGCGAAAAATTACAATAAAATGCGGCGGTTAATTTCCATTTTCATTTATGAAACATGTCAATTTTCCGTAGTTAATCTATTCCCATATTTGAATTTGGTTTTTTATAATCGTGTGGTAGAGGGTAGATCGTATGAAGAAAGTTAGACGAAGGGATGAATACATTATTTCCATAAATGGATGAATGTGTAAAGAGGTTTTTTTTTTAAAAGATAACGGTATATCAATTTTCTCAATGCTGTACTGGCGTAAAAATTCTGTAGATTTATTTACTTTTAAGGAATATAATACAGTTATTCAGGCTGAAAATGTATCAGAGTGGGAGAGAACGATGACAGCAATTGAAAAAAAAAATCGGTTTTTATTTCCTTACCATAATAAATCTTCGATCTTCGTAAAAGAGTTTGCTACAGTAGAGATAATAAAATTTTCTTCATAGCCCAACACAAATACTATTTCTGGTTTGGAGAAATCCAATAAAAGCAAAAAGTAGACAAAATGAAATATACTTACCGAAAGTATACACATATATAATCTTCATACCTACTATAAATATTAGAGTAGAACCTTCAATAAAAATTTTCTCTCGTGAAAAATTGATAGAAAATATAAATTTGACTATGAGATATTTTTTATGAATGTCAATATATAAGGACTACTCGTTTCTATAATTTTCTTTATCTATACCTTATCCCTGAATTTTGGAAGCATATAAATAAGGAAATTTAAATGTTTAATATATTTAATAACATCAATATTTATTCCAGTGCAAGAAGAAAAATAAATGACTCTATAAAACGTATTACAATTCTTCTAAAAAATATGATTAGTAGAATTTTCCTCCTTTAATATAATAAGTACTTGGATTTTACTGGTATTTTGTTTGTTTGTTTACTCTAGAAATGTTTTTCTAATAACATATACACTATATGCCCAAAAGTATCCGGACACTTGCAGATTTTCACATTTTTTAGAATTTCTCCAGAATGGTTTAACTGACTGCCTTTAAACTTCGGCCATGTAAATAATAGACAATAACTCACATTTTACATTGAATATTTGGTCCTGAGGGCAATTAGGGGACCTTCTAAAAACTGATGAAGAGAAAAAAGTTTTTTGCCCACCCCTCTTCACAGAATACTGATAACAGGAGGAAACTTTCAGAAATGGTAATGTATAATGTACATAATATTTACAGGAATTTTTGTAAACACAGCACAGATATTTGGGAAGATATAAAGGTTTTCTTAAAAAAATCTCAACTTTTCCCACCTGTTTTTTGCTTATAACATGCAGAGTTTTCTGTTATATTATACGAAACTTACGGAAAAGGTGACAATATGTTAGGAAAACATTTTGTAAAAATTAAGAAAAGAATTTTTAAATATTACAGGAATAATGAGCATTTTTAGTAAATAATGTTTTACTGCGCATGCGCGAAACATAGTGTACAGGAGCTAAAATCTTGCTCGTTATAATGCCGATATCTTTCAGAATACTAATGATATTGAACTGAATTTTTTTATATAAGTTGCCCTATATATCTGGCTTTAAAGTTGTGAAAGAAAAATTACGCTATGTTTCGAGCATGCGCAGTAAAACATTATTTACTAAAAATGCTCATAATTCCTGTAATATTCAAACATTCTTTTCCAAATTTTTACAAAATGCTTTTCTAATATATTGTCATCTTTTCTGTAAGTTTCGTATAATATAACAGAAAACTCTGCATGTTATAAGCAAAAGACAGGTGGGAAAAATTATGATTTTTTAAGAAAACTTTTATATCTTCCCAAATATTTGTGCCGAGTTTACGAAAATTCCTGTAAATATTACGCACATTATACATTACCATTTCTAAAAGTTTCATCTTGTTATCAGTATTCTATGAAGAGGGGTGGGCCAAACTCGTTTTCGTCTTCATCAGTTTGTAGACGGTCCCCTAATTTCCCTCAGGACCGAATCTGCAATGTAAAATGTGAGTTATTGTCTATTATTTACATGTCCGAAGTTTCAAGGCAGTCAGTTAAACTATTCCGGAGAAATTCTAAAAAATGTGAAAATCTGCAGTAGTGCATCTAGTGTCTGGATACCTTTGGGCATATAGTGTATTACTAATATAATAGCCCAGATCTGTCTCTCACTGATCCGTTAAGGCTCTGACGTCACGAACAATAAAAATCGCACCATAACACTGCGAGACGTTAAACAGCATTATTTCATTGTTAGAGCACATAATTTCAGTAATTTCAAATTTAAAATGTAATTGTAGTTCTAATTTCAAATTTAAAAGCTCTAAAATAATGAAATAAAATTTGTTATCGATTTATATAAAAATTATCTCGCTACATCAATATTTCCCGAGAAAGTTTAATCTATATTAATCATATATTTCAAATTAATTTCCGTTTTTCAATAGAAAGTAGTAAATCACGTCAGTGGTATATCACTTTCTTGCGTGTTATGCAACTAATACGTTTTAGAATATGTTACGAACTGTGTTTCATGGCAATTTGGATGTATCATTTAATACTTTGATTCCTAAGGCCATTGAAATAAAGGAACCTCAAAATACGGAAACGTCCGAGCTAATCTATCAGAGATAAGGGAAATTAACTTTCCCCTCAAACACCACAATGACAGCTGGCATTGTCCGAATTGTATGAAAACTCCCCTCTTCCCCAAACACATCTGGACGAGCCACTCTAACGAAGAAAGTGCTCGTCGCCGGTGTGAAATCAACCACACTTAACAAAAGGGGATGGAAATTTCAGAGTGACATTCGGACGGCTATCGTCTTTTGGTTGAAAGGACGTATGGGACGGTGCCGAATCGATAGAGTTAACTCTTGACAATGAATCATTAAGTCAGCTGATTTCATATTTGTATTATTTTTTACGAGGCGTAAATAAGTACTCTTGCAACGAATATCTCTATTTAAATGTCACATTTCAAAATAATTATCAGGAACTTGAGAAAGTTCCTAACAGACATGTGCAAAGAAAATGAGTAACAACAACGAAGAACTTTGTCTAAAGAAATTAAATAAGTGTTAAATAGAGTATTGATTTTGTTTGATTAGTTAATAAAACTATCATTTTTTATAATTTTTTAAAAATTTCTTACATAATAAAAATTTAACATAAATGGTCTATATGTTTGAAACACATAGTTTTGAATATATGTCTGTGACTTATGAATTTATTAACTACTTGAAATTTCGAATTTTTAAAAAAGCTAATAATAAAAGAGAAACACACAAACAAAAATACTGAGAAACGACTTGTTCTGTCTATAATGCTATTTTAAATATGCCTTTTTATCTTCCAATACCTGAATTAAATATCTATGGACGAGGTGAGCTAGATATTCTACCAATATTTCACGAGTTTATTAATCGGAAATGATGGCATTTTTACTAAATGGAGTAGGGATAAAATCTAAGTAGGTTAGTTATCTGATATTTGAAAGATGTTGTTATAGTTTATATTCGGGACACTGATTATCTAAACACTGGAATCTGGAAAAATTATTGATGTTTTACGGAAATTAATTAGGGTGAAATGGCAGTAACTGCAGCTATTAATTATGCTTGCGCTTCCTTTCCTGATAAATTAAATTATTTGAGTATCCTTCCTGTCTTAGTATGGGAGTGATATATGCAATAGTTTAAAGAAAAGTAGGAATATTTACATTTATTGGAAACTAAGATTTATTTAATGGTGATAGTTACCTAAAATAAAAATTTTAACTTCTAAGCAGTAACGTTTTAGGATAAAATTATTCTATGAATTGTTGTATATCTTTAAAAAGTATATATTTCGCTGTAAAATTAAGAATGTATTTTATAATATTTTATTAATCATATTAAATGAAAAATTTATCTCAATCCATTAAATAACTTTTTTTTTAATATTTTAAGTTGTTCTATTCGAAAAATTTCTCAGCTCATCTAGATTATAACAGAGATTTCATTCTTTTTATACACTAAAAGTAATAAAATCATAATTTAAAAATTCGTCAAAAGTTGAAAAATGTTTTGATTCGCATTTCCTAATGAAAAAATTGTGGCTCTTCGAAAGATTAAAAAATAAATTTCTTTTAAATGTACAGTATGATTTAAGTTTTATGTATAATTAGTTTATGAAAAACTTAAAAGGAATTTTAATTTTCTCTCCTTAAGATTTCATTTAATGATTGAATTTTGCACTATTAATCTTTAATTTTTTGTGCTTTTAAAATTTTTTCTTTGAAAATAAAAGAGTACGCCTATGGATAAAGATTAGAGTTTGAAAATAGAAATAAAAATTAAAAATAACAAAAGATTTCCGCCTCCTCCAAACATCTGCACATCAAAATGTTTTCTGACAATGCCAATTGCTCAAAAAATTCTGGAAAAGATTCACTGGAGTCTTAAAACATATTAAATATGTTTATCAAATAGCAATATGCATTTTAAGTTGTTTATTTTAAATAAACCTCAAGTTTTAAGTTTGTTCAAAAAATTGAATTCGATAAATTTGATTTCAACTTTGTCGTTTATTGAAATATAAGAAGGACTGTAACAGCAACGTCTATCGTCTTAAGCGTAGGTGACTGATCTGAAGAAATATTAATTGACCGAACGAAGCAAGGTGTACATTTTAACTTAAGCGTTCAGCCTTTTGTCGGTCTGTAAATTTATTTGTTACGCAATTACGGCCAAACGCGCATTGTTAGATTTTCTTTGAATTTCGCAGAAATCTTTTTTGAAGCAATAGGAAACGGTGTTTATGTAAGGATTCTTATTTTCTGAATTCGTTTAAAGAGGATGGCCATTTAACTGATTTCAACGTTTTGGCTAGTCAGTGGAGAGTTTGGTACCATTAAAATATTTACATTATTTTGGTAAAGGAGAGATGTGCAATTGTATTTTTGTAAATTTCACAGACATTTAAAGTAATTTTATTAATACGATGAACGCAGACATTTAACTGTAATTTTATTAATGCTGATTAAGCAAATATTGACTTGCCATTTTATTAATACTGATGAAAACAGATTTGTATAAATAATTCATGTTCAAAAAGACAGAGAGAAGATTATAGTTTCAAATTGATAGTTGTTTTATCCTGTTCAAGTTCCATCTAATCTTGTTTTTCTGTTTCCGTGAAAGCTTTTCCAGCGATTCTAACAAACCATTCGTGTTATAAAAATTTGAAGAAGATGATCTGTTATTTGGGTAACGTTGAATGGTGTATTTATCACAATTTTCATATTTTTGTGATAAATACCAATCTCATTATTTCATCAAGATACTTCTTCAATCTTTAGATGCTATTGCGACTGTTATGGTTAAGATGGTAAAAATTGATATCTTGGGACATTAATGTCTTTTTCAAAACGACAAAATGTTATCTCTCTCTCTCTCTCTCTCTCTCTCTATATATATATATATATATATAGAACATTTTGTCGTTTTGAAAAAGACATTATATATATATATATATATATTACTGTCTCTTTCAAAGAATTTTATTTCACTTGACTTGTGTGCATTGCATTTTTGAAATATTTTATCACACAGTCTTTTGCATTTTTATGTAAAGTGCTTGTGTTTAGATGTAAAAATTGTGCTTAATTTTGATGTTTAATTTTGTACATTGGTTGTAAATGTAGCTTAGGAAGATAATACATATTTAGAGAAGAAGAAGGTGCATCTTATGATGGCGGGTGTCCCTGAAAACGATGATGTCTTCACAATGAATGGCAACATTAGAGATTCTTTTACAGACTCCATTGAAAAGCAAATCTTTTATCCAGGGGCGGCTCGTGCATAGGGACTGCGGTACTGCAGCACCGCCAGCTTTTACCTTAATCCATCTTTTCTAACTTTCAACTTTTCTTTAATCAATTTATTTTTTGCATTTAAATACTTAAATATATTGTTACACAGCTATAAAGTCGTTTCCCTAAGATTCTACACTTGGCGACAAACTTGGCGACAAATTTGGCGACTTTGGCGACAAAGGGAATTTTCTAAAAGTACCTCAAACTTTCCATCTATTTCTACTGGTTTCATGAACTTTCTAGAGATTACGTCACTTCCTACATAATGAAGTCACTTCCTGTTGAAAAGTATAAAGGCAAGCTCTCAAGCCAAGAAGAGGGAGTTGGATCTTGATCTACAAGCAAGCTGGTGAGCTAATACGAAACCTTTGAGTGCTGTGTAGAGATATAATGGTAATCTCTGTTGGGAATTTTTACAAGTGCTGTTTTAATACTTGTGTTTCATTTCTTTGCTTAGAATACCTGTAAAATAAAGAGCTTTATTTTTGTAATCCTGCTTATTGGACTGCATTCACGTACACCCACACGACGATTTTGTCACAATATTGTTACAAAGCTATAAAGTCGTTTTCCTGAGATGCTAATCTTGGAGACAAACTTGGCGACTTGGTGATAAATTTGGCGAACTTGGCGACAAATTTGGCGACCATTTTGGCGACAAACAGAATTTTCTAGAAGGACCTCGAATTTTCAAGCTATTTCTACTGGTTTCATGAACTTTCCAGAGATTACGTCACTTCCTACATAATGAAGTCACTTCCTGTTGAAAAGTATAAAGGCAAGCTCTCAAGCCAAGAAGAGTCAGTTGGAATTTGACCTGCAAGCAAGCTGGTGAGTTAACAAGAAACCTTTGAGTATTGTGTTGAGATTTATTGGTAGTCTCTGTTGTGAATTTTTACTAGTGATGTGTTAATACTTGTGCTACCTTTCTTTGCTTTAGAATATTTGTAAAATAAAGAGCTTTATTTTTTTAATCCTGCTTATTGGATTGCATTCACGTACACCCACAAAGTAATTTTGTCACAATATCAACAAACTAACGAAATCTTACAATAAAGGATTTCGATCTTCAAATGAAACACGAGGGAAAACTGAGGCATTAAACTAAGTTCCCTATCTTATTTCTTCACTACTCGAGGATTATGCACAAAGGAAAAAGTAACTTCTCAAAAGAGAACTGTGGATCCTTCCAGTGCCTAATTTCGCATACGATGTTTTTAAGCTGAAAGGGTACTGTCGAAGTCGACCTTTCCATTTCACATTAGAAACAAAGATTTAAACGTTTCTTCGCCTCGGAAATTATTTCGCTAGCCAGAAATTTGAAAATAAATAAGGAAATGAAGGATAATAATCTATAGATAAAAATTTATTTGAAGATAGTGCTTTTTATAGTAATTAAATTTGAATGAAATTTCCCCCAATCCGAAAGATTTTTCGATAATTTTCAGTTATTAGTTCTGATGAAATACATACGAGAAACTTTCCGAGATAAAAATATGTTTTCAAAATTTTCGTGACCCTCCCCCAATATTCTGTACCATCTATTTGGGATCATGATTCATAGTTTAAGTAGCTTCGAGTTTGAATAAAATACGGTTCGCTTTAAGGAACTGGATTTCTTAATGAATATTGATAAGTTAATTCCATTTGAAATTATCTATTGCATCTATCCTATAGATTAATTTATACTATTACATTTATCTAAAATAGATGTAATAGAATAAACTTTTTTTGTCTTGGGAATTACTTTCATTGCATTAGAACTTGAACTTTGCCTTTCAACATTAAAAAAAGAATAAAATATTTTCTGACTCGCACAAAATATTAATCGGGATAAGCAAACTTTTTATTTTATCTTTTCGTTAGAAGCAAAAAAAAAAGAATGGATTTTATTTTTAAGAGTAATTTTTAATGATACTAAGGTAAACATTTAGTCTACGGTGCCCACTTGATTCTCGCCAATTTTTCTTGGCGCAATTTCATTTGCTGTCGCCAAATACTGTTTTGGATGCGCAGTGCGCTTTTCAATGCTCTACTGCTCATGCTTCATTTGAAAAGAAGAGATTGAGCACGCAATGCCTTCGGCATTTCAAGCGTGTGCCGGGCAAATTTTGTAACTTAAAAAAACATCAGCGGCTTCGTTTTCTGCAAAGCGGGACACTAGTAGCTTCGCTTATTCATTGAGAATCGAAAACCCAGAATAACATACATACTTCTGAACCTAAAGTGAATTAAAATGTTCGAAAACGAGAAAAGTTTAGTTAAAACTTCACATACCTATTTTAATTGTCCAATTGCTGTTTACACTTAGGACACTGGTATCCGCTTGCTATCAGTCCCTGATCCACACAGTACTGGAAAACAACTTTGGCTTCCGCTGTCTGAAGCTGATGGTTCGTCGAAACGGAACCAATTCCATAATCAACAACAGCTGTACGAAGCGCACTTAACGAAATGATAAAATCAGCCAAAATCAAACCTACAAAACTAATTCGATTTAATCGACCAATGAAATCAAACGGCAAATTGGTGTATTGATTGTTTTCACAATTGCTTAGAAAACAACACAAATCAAATAAATTATGCGAAACAATATCAGTAAGAAAAAATTATAAAGTACAGAATCTCCAATTTCATAAAAAAATGACATGAATTATCAGAGACTCATTATTAAAAAGACATAACCAATCAAAACGAATCGTAATATCGCGCCATGCGCAAAACAGCGATGAAAAGATCAACGTCCACGCATGCGCACATCTCACTCGTTAAAATTATCATTGCTCAACCAAAACAAATGTTCTCTCCTCTCCATTCTTGGCGGCAAAGAGTTGGCGATCCTAACAGGAACGAAGTAAGTGGGTACCGTAGAGTAAATTTTAACCGATACTAATAAATAGTATTTGCTTCCGGTTATTTTTATATTAGTTGCTCAATAACAGTTTTAATTGTTAATTATTAAGAAAATTATTTATTTCTGTATTTTACGGTTATTTCAGTATTCAGCGCAGTTGTGTTAATTTTTAGAAATGTAATAAGCAATAGGTGGAAACGCAACTGAAAACAAATTTCGAGTTTAATTTTTTTTAATAAAATTAATTTGTTAATATACTTACATATTTTTGAAGAAAAAATGTTTTAAGTTTATTTATTAAGTATAAAACTACTGAAAGTTAATAAGAAAAGACAAAAAAATGTAAGTAGTACAAATATGCATTATTGCGCAGTGAAGGATTACAAGTTACAGCACCCCCAAAATTACATAACACGAGCGGCCACTGCTTTTATCTGACAATTTTGTGTATTGATTGTCTTCACAATTGCTTAGAAAACAACACAAATCAAATGAATTATGCGAAACAATATCAGTAAGAAAAAAAATTATATAGTACATAATCTCCAATTTCATAAAAATATGACATGAATTATTAGAGATTCATTATTAAAAAGACATAAATGATTACAATATAATATCGATATACAGTATAATATGACTGTTCTAACAAGAAATAACGTTGGTTTCAAATCAGTATTATTTTTGTAAGTCAACAAAAATTTTGAAGATATTCATTTTATATTTTGATTTTATACAGTACACAGGTAAATCCTTCTGAAATGAAAATGTAGATATCCTTTCTAGCCAATGCATGAACTGCCGCGAAATAAATTATTGTAAATAAAAATAGCAGAAAAAGTTTGAAACGCGTATAGCGTTTCAGCCGAATGAAAACAAGAATATACTTCTTTCACACTTCATCATTGACTTCTTTGGAAGTTGCACAGAATGATATCGATTTATAGAATTTTTGAAGAAAAAATGCTACGCTAAAAGAATATAAATACGGTTGTAGCAAAGGCCTGTGATCCATCAACACTCCGATATTTTTACGAATTTCAATAAATTATAAATTTAAAATAAGACTAAACAATAATAGTTTATATTAATATTTAGATGGATGATAAAATTTATTTAAGCTGATAAGCAGTTTTAGTAGGTAGAGCATAACCAGAATGAAAAAATGGCACTTTTTCTGTACATTTAATTATCAAAATAAAGTTTACGCGGAAAAGAATTCGCGATTATTTTATTACTAGCTGGGAAATTAATATTTTTTCGTTACTTTTTATTTTCCCATTTCGGTCATAAAAGGATCTATAGCTAATGATTCCACTAATACAGGGTGTCCAACAAAGGACTCCCTCATTTTAAAATTAAATAACTCGGCAACGCAGATCGATAGAAGAACGAAACCAGTGATATGCTTAGTCTGAAAGCCGTAAAAATCTGATACGAAAGTTTCAAAATTAGTTATAAATGTTGCCGACAGGTGGCGCTGTACGTTGTAATCGAAGTTCAGATTTCGAGAAGAGAGCTATAAACTGTTATTTGCAAGTAATCGTTGCAATCAGATCACAATCGATTCAAAATAGGCATTTTTCGTGCTTGCCAAGGGCAGTTTATAGATTTCTTATCGGATTCTGAATAGCTATTACAACCTGCAGCGCCACCTGTCGGCAACATTTATAACTAATTTTGAAACATTCGTATCAGATTTTTACGGCTTTCAGACTAAGCATATCACTGGTTTCGTTCTTTTATCGATCTCCGTTGCCGAGTTGTTTAATTTTAAAATGAGGGAGTCCTTTGTTGGACACCCTGTACATACTTCGTATATCGTTTATAATCCTTTCTATCACGAATCCTCTAAATCTTTACTAATAATAAAAGAGAATGTGTGACGTCTCTGTGTGTTTTTGTGGTCTACAGGGCAGACCGCTTAAACTACAGCTATGAAATTTGGCACAAACATACTTTGGAAGGTGGTAATGTGCACCTGGGAGCCCCTTTTTTGAAATTTAAATTAGAATGTTAATTAATTAAAATATAAGCGAAATTTTGGCGTTTTTCCTTAATAACTTCCGAAAATATAAACTCATAAAAATCATTTGTACGCCATTCGAAAGTGAAAACACTTACCTTCTCAAAGATATCAATTAATTTGCCGTACAATTATTTCTCTAATTTTAATAAATTTAAAAAATATCTTTGGCATAATCTACAGCAATGCTTTTCATTGTTGCAACGCAATTCAAGTTATTCACAAGAGGATTTCAAATTCATTTTACAAGAGGAATAAGAGAGTGAAGTTGATGCCAACAACCGGCAATTATATGCTACATAACACAGACTGCTATTTGACTCCACTGGGGACGTTCATGCAGATAAAGAACAGAAAAAGTGTAAGGCTTCTGAAAGAACATTGGTTAAATGTCTATCAAAATTTGAAATCTAAAATTACTTTGTCATAAAATTATACATAAGAGATTCAGTTCAAATTACATTCTCGACGAACAAGCTGATCGCCGAAGTCGTCTAGTAATACCTAATTAACTGAACTGCTACACCCTTACAGGGACTCGTTTTTCTTTTTTCATGAAGTAGGTTTTTTTTCTCTCGATACATAGGCATCTTCATAATTTTAGGTAAAGGTTTAGAAAAGCATATAAAAGTCATTCTTAACAATTTAGGCTTATTCTACTCATTTAGACCGAAAATAATACCTATTGATTTGTTCATATTACTTGTTCTATTTCATTAACATTCATTTCTAAAGAAATTGTTTAAATTATAAAATTTTCCTTTTTATCCAATTTTTTTGTCACACCGAAAACCCTTTCTTATTAATATTTGCGATATAGTTCACATATCCTAAACAAGCTTAAAGATTCAGGCGACTAAAATGGTGAAATGTTTCCATCAGATATATTTGAATAAGAAGCAGATTAGCCTAATCTAATGACCTATTATTTATTTGATAGAAAATATTTTGTTATACTTTTATTGTTAAAGTAGCCAATACGTTTCACATTTTACTATGTAAAAAATTATTTTATAATTGCAACCAAATAGCAATAAATTTTTCATAACCATATGCTGAAATTACTAATTTCTGGGCTTTGCGATGATGCATTTTAGTTTAAATACAGATCACTTGAACTCAAAATAATTCTTAAATTGAATGTTTTAGGAGAATGATGTCAAAAACTGGACTTCTGAAAAGTGACAACTTATGGATTTTATTACACCGTTTAAGGTCCTTTTTACACTTTCTCTTACACTGAAATGAGTTTCGCTTCAAGTCTGTAAGTTAAAGTGCAATAGAAAACGAAATATTATGCAATTTATTAAACTTTTTGGATCTATCCTTATTTAAAGATTTGCATAATCTCGAATACTTTCTTAAGTTTTGTTATGAGGTTATGATTATATATAAAATGATTAAAACCATTTAATGTCTTTGTAAAAATTCGGAACTTACTCATTTTGACAGAATAAGGATTTCAGAGATTTTTCTAAATTTGTAACAGAATGAGTGCAATTTAAATAATATTTTGTATTTCAGTCACTTACTTATCTTTTACTGTTTTCTAAACTAGAAAAAATGTAGTTTCTTCGAAATAATTTACCGATATAAACTAAGTTAGAAAAAATTATTTGAAATATATTTATTAGGCTGGTCAAGAATATCGTGCTAAATACAAGTTTTTGTGTATAATTTTCACAACTAAATGTTATTGAGTTCCTTCAATGGGCGCTGCAATGTTATTTGAAAAATATATACATAAATTCAAAAAAAATATTTCAGATTTCTTTTTCCTATATTTGTTCCATTTAATTACGAATAATAACGAATGTTTTTAATTTCGTTATGCAATTAGTTAATGACGGAGCATGCGGGCTGCTTCCTTTTATATTTTATTTTACATCACATAACACCACAAAACACTTTTTACAGTATTTACAGTGAATGGAGTACCTTTTATCTTTTTCAATACTTAATTTGTGGGTTTCATTTGAGAGTTCCTTTGCCCACCTCATTTATGAATTACAGCTAACTCATTTCTGCCAAATACACTAGCGTCACTTACCGCAACATCCCATTCCACTTTCCAAGTGGTACGCATGCGCCAACAACGAACATTGCCTTCAGCAACTATCACTCACTCATGTTTTAATGGCGATAAAATATTGGATAAGAAAAATCATTACAAATTATTTAACATTGACAGGCAAAATTTTTATAGCTTTTGCAAATATACCCAACGAGAATTTCAAATTATTATTCTCCCTGATTTATTTTATTCTTCTTACATATTCGGTAAGCAGGTTTTATTTTTTTATTTTCAAGAAAAAATTTACAGGATGCTATCTAGTGAATTACTTTTCAGTGATGAAAATATTTTGCCGAAAATGAGATAAAATAATTCCTTAGGACACACTGAAATGCTGTAAAATGCAACAAATGACAAAAAGGATAGTTTATCATGACACTGTTTTATAATAAAACACAAAAGTACATGGATTATAAAAGAGGAAATAGAACTAAAATGATAAATGGTCAGAAAAGAATTTATCAATGCATGTGAATTAATCAAAAAGATAGATGGCAAAAATGACTAAGAGACGACAGTTTTGAGAAAAGAGATAGATATGTACCATAAAATATTGAGATTAAATGATGAGATCGTAGTTTTACTTTACCAAAGTAAAGTAAGATCTGCTCAAACCTTGTCATATCATAAATTTCAATGGCATATTTGTCAGCATCACGAACTTCTAGCTTACCTTAACATCTTAATGAAAGTTTTAGAATCGAAGAACAATTTATTCACAAATCTTTCCAATTTATTAGAAGATGAAGTTAAGAAAATGACTTGTGCCTAAAAGCGAAAGTTCAGAAACATCTGCTTAAAATGTATCCATTAAAACTAATTCCAAAATAAATATTTTATTTTCGTTATTTCGAGCAAAAGCTATATAATTAATTTGTAAATGTCACGTGCTGGAAAAATATTTAATATGCTTCCAGAATATCTTAAAAGAACCTAGACCTAAATATTATTCAAAACTTGTTTTGCAGATAAACTGTGGTTAATTGATCATTCATCGGACTATGTCTGAAATATTCTGAATAATGTCGTATAAGAAGTCCAAAATTAAAAACAAATAAATCTACAATGTTCATAATCTCTAAAAATAAGAAGAAAATTTAAAATGATAAGCTGAATTGTTAAAAAATTTCCAATCTTAAAGGAACTTATGATAAAATACTTTCAAATCTTTCTTTACCTTTCAAATAATCAATTTTCAGTTGTATATTAAAGTAAAAAGAAAGCAAAGTTATGACCAATATTTATCCCTCCGCAAAAAAAAAAAAAAAAAAAACTTCTAAATTCTTGTTCCATATGAAGATGGTAGAGCTAATAATAAAATGAATCCTTCATTTTTGTTATTTCCAGCAGAAAACATATTGATTATCGAGATAGAATCTGATAAACGTTTTAATAAAGAAACCTCTCTGTGTTATTAGTTTAGATATCTGAGGATAAATAGGACTTCCAGAACTGGTTTTTCCCGTGGTATACCTTCCCTGTGGTATATTTTGATAGAATCTGATAAACGTTTTGATAAAGAAGCTGCTCTATGATAATAGTTCGAACATTGGAGGGAAAAATATCTCCCAGAACGGATTTTTCCCTGCGGTACACCAGTTGGTGTTTGGAGGGAACAAACTAATTCAGTCAGCCGAAAATCTCAGCGGAAGAAATCTTTGGACAGATATTTATCAGCAAGAACAAATTTCCGTGTCTCCAGTAGAAAGTGTTAGATAAACGATTTGGTTAAGTAGGAATTCTTACAGAGATATCACTGTTTCGATAATTCGTAATTGTATGGAAGGAAAACACTGCAAGATTACATATTTTGATTAAAACAATTCTAAAATGCATTTAATTCTAGAAGCCATTTTATTGATAAACAGCAAATTTTAACTCATTTACTTAACTTGACGTATTTCATGTTTGTAAAGACGAAATTTTGTAAAGTTTCATGTTTTTATACGCAAAAGAGTTACCCTCCACCCTACCGTTGCACACTTGGTCATTACGACATCATTCGGAAACTAAGGTTGGAGTCCTAACAGCAATTACCGACCACGTCACAACCTCTCCAATAGGTCCGTCAACGGAGTGGGGCGACAACGTCAACATTTACCCCCACTCCGTCAACAGAGTGGGGGTAACTCATCCCCACACCATTATTTTGACGACCAGGAAAGCGAGAACCCGCTTACTTATCCGGCTATTTCTCCTCTCACCCCCAGTAGGATTCATGTTCGTAATAACTAGTAATTTGGCCTGTCCTTACGGACATACAAAAATCGGGCACTGACAGTTCCGAAGAACGCTAGCAAATTCAAGTACGAAATTTCTTCACAAAGTATACTGTTTCATAGGAAAAAAAATTTAAATAACCAGCACAATTTCAATTTCCTAAACACACTTTCAAACTTTCCTAAACACAAAATGTTGATTAATTACCAAATAACATAAATTAAAATACAATCATAAGGAAAAGGAAGAGAAAAAAAGAAAGCTCAAAATATATAAAAACAGGAAACCACAAATTAGAAACTAAACATGCAACACCCTGCATCACAAGAAAAAGGCTATATCAACCTATACACAATTTCTTATCACAGTTTCCAATTTTCCTATACAGAAATTTAAACTGTCCAATACGCAATTTCTTGAATAATAGCAAAATAACGCTAAAATAAATAATAATAACGAAGAAAATAATAAGAAGAAATATAAAAAGAGTATAGGAAGCCATAAATTAAAACGGTACCAAATAACAAATCAAAAATAAACAAGCAACACAGTTGCGGTCAATAAAAAGGTACATATAATAAAAAATATATAATAAAAAAATTCATGTTCTTAAGAATGGATTTTTTCGTGACCGAATTTTCACTCATTTCCTGATTTATTAAAGTTTTCAAATTTTGCCCACTTATGAATTATTCATGTCAATACAATATTTTAATATTTATCGGTGTTTAATTCTCAGTTAATAAATTAATTTAATTAAATTTTGACGTCGTACTCATGTCACCAACTGGTATTGGATTTGAGAAATTTTTATTTCAAGGTTTCATAGTTTTTGTGACAATAACTTATAGATTAAGGACCAAAACAGATAATTTTTTTTTAATTCTCTTTAGCACACTTATAAAAGCAGATTTTTTATCAACTTAATTTCATTTTTAATTTTTCATTTTTCATTGTTCTGTTTTTTAAAGAAAGGTTATATAAATTTATAGAAATGTTTGTACGCAACTTTGGATGATAGCATACAAGAAATTATTTTTCGCTTTAAATTATTTTTTAACGAAGTTTTAATTAAAATTCCTATATTTAAACTTTAAAGACTAAATGTAATATCTAATTGAATTATTTATTAAGCTATTCATAATTAATTTTTAAATATTCAAAATTTAAAGGAAGCAAATATACATCATTGTGCAAATGGAGAGTTCAAATCGCATTTATCTGAAATAGCAATTGTAATATATATATATATATATATATATATATATATATATATATATATATTCTTTAATGCTATTTATTTTTAACTGTGATTTTATAAAGGAATTTGCTATACTTGCATTAAATTTCAAATTGATAATATAGCGATATGATTAATTACAGTAAAATGTAAAAAAATTTGTTACATTTCTAAAAAAAAATATACCAATTTTAGTCTTTCGTACGCTTTGAACTCTTCCATTCACATTATGTTCTTTAAGATAAAACATACATAAGATGCCTTTTGTTTTATCTTCACTAGATGGTTTGCTTCCAACTCTATTTATATATTTCGTTAAACTTTTCTTAAGAGGAAGGTAATGCACAAAACGGAAAGATGTGAAGTTCTTTGCTTTAAGAAATTTTAGACTATAAAAAATGTTGAAATTATGATTAATGGAAGAATACTACATTAATTTTTATATTGTATATAAAAATTCAATTATTCTTATTTGACTTATCTGTTCATTAAAAGATGTTTTTCAGGAGCTTTTCTTTCTAGTCTTTCACTGATGTTTCATTTTTAAATAAATGATCATCCAGTGATCATTCATATTTTATAATATTTCATTTGAGCATTCCTTTTGCTTTTATTTCCAAGCAATTATCTTCCCGCCGACTCGTGAAATGTTTTATAATCTTAGGGTAACCTGTGTTGGCATGGACAATAATACAAAATAAGGAAACATTGATCTTTCAACTTTGCATTTCTATTTCATTTAGGAATTCAATTTTTGATCTTCAGAAGCTTTTTTCCTAATCTTTCAGTGACGTTTCATTTTTAAATGAATGATCATCCAGTGGTCATTCATATTTTATAATATTTCGATTGAGCATTCCTTTTGCTATTATTCCTAAACAATTATCTTCCCGCCGACTCGTGACATGTTTTATAACCTTAGGGTAACCTGGGTCGGAATGGGCAATAATAAAAATAAGAAAACATTGATCTTTCAACTTTACATTTTTATTTCATTTTAGTATTCTATTTTTTGCAATTGTTAACAATCAAGGCTCAAAAACATATCTGCTTGCACAATAAATAATGAGTATCATAAACAGAGATACGTATTATTCTTGAAAGCTGTATTCCTGACCTCGTGGTAGCCTATGCACAACAAATTCATTGCAAGTACGTTTGTGAATTATTAATGCAGAGACCTTCTTAGGAAATTAAAGAGATAAATAAAGGTAAAATAAACAGATGATCTGAATTAATAATACAGTAAGCAATTCCATATAGAACACAATTTCACATTAAAAATAATAATTATGCATTTAATTTACAGTATTAAAGATGATTTTAAATTATTTGTGACTGGCTGATAATCCGGCGTAGCTCGGGATCCAAGTTTTTTCGTGTGCTTCACTCCGTTTCTTTTCTACAAATATTAACACTAACTTTCTCTAACAAATGTAAATATCTGTTGAATACTTTCTTGCTGAATAAAAATGTTCTAATCAAATCTTATCATAGTATGGTTTGAATGAAAATGTGAGAAGTTCTGAAGAAGGACATTTATTTTAAACTTTTAAAAAATATATCATACAGTAACTAATACAACTTCCAAAATGTTGCTAAAAATATACGTTGCAACATAAAATATCAAAATAAAAGAAAGAAAGAAAAAGAATGAATGAACTAATAAATTAAAACATGGAAGCATAGCATTTCTTATCACGCAAGTGTGAACAATAATTGAGAAAACGTTTTTGCCGAAGGAAGGTGTTTTCGAAAACATTAGCAAATCGGTAAAAAACAGGAAAGTTGCAGCTAAGTTTCAAATTACTTTTACTCTTATTAGAACGGGGATATTCTGGAGTGTAAGACGATATAAAAGTAACGGCTCTCCGATTAGAATATATGCAAAAAATTCGCTAAAATGGGCAAAATTCGTCCGAATATACCACTTAGCATTAAATAAAAAAAAATCTAAATAGAATTTTAAAATAATTTTTGCGGCGTTAGCTCCCACTTGCACTCATCCATCACCGCGAAAAATTTGGTTGCGGTAAGTCAAATGGCCTGGGTGAGCAAAGAGATGAAAGAAATGAACATACTTGCTTAGAAAAGAAGCTTATATCCTTAATAATATAATAAATGCGAAAGTGTGTCTGTCTGTCTGTCTGTCTGTTTGTTAAGCTTTCACGACCAAACCACAAAACCGATTTGGATGAAAATTGGCAGAGTTGTAGCTTGAAACCCGAGAACGGACATAGGCTAGGTGAAATCACGTTAAATTAATTATTTTTGACTACAGATTAAAAATAGTTAACAAAGAAAGCCCATTGACTCCGCGATTCGCGATGAAGATTTTTATTTTTCACTCAACTGTCACGTGATCCTTCAGGAATGCGAAAACATGTGAAATAAATTATTTTTTAAATCAACTATCACGTAATCCTTTTTTCAGCTGTAACTTCCGAACAAATTATCCGATACAAATAATTTTTATACCATCTTAAAGATAAAAATTTTACCTTTTTAATGATATTAATTTTATTTCTGTGACATTTTTCATTCAATTTTTATTAATTTTTTAAATTTTACGTGCAGACGATTTTGAAATAACGCAAATTTATACCAACTTCGCTGCTAGGAAACGGTTAGAGTTTGAACTAATTTATCTTTGTTTCTGAAAGTTTTGCTTATGTTTATAAGTATCCATAAAATAAGGCAGAAATTACATGTATCTGTCTGTCTGTCGGTAGTGACATGAAATTTACACACGGCATTCTAGAGCATATTTTTAGGTCAAACGTGCTATTTTCAAATTTCAGAGTTAATTAGTTCTTAAGATATTTAATTAAATAACGAACATTAGCCGCTTTTAAGCCTATTGCTTAGACGTTTTTTGCCAATAACTTCCGAAATCTTTATTAGACAACAATTATTTTTATGCCATTTTAAAGACCAGAAAATGATCTTTTTAATGCTATTAATTACATTGCGATGAAATGTTTTCTCTGATTGTTATTAAGGTTTAAAAATATTTTTGTAACGTAATTTCTAACAAGTCTTTTTATTCTTATAGAAATAAATTCAAGCCAAATTACTCTTTCGCGCGCGGGCTTCTGCCAGTGTTAAAGTTAATATAAGAAAATATTGCTTTCTTTGACCATTAACAACAAAGGAGACTTTACACTTCCGGTTTCCTGCTGTCCTTGCATTTGCAGCTTTTAATGCGGTTACACAGTGATCCAATGACGTTAGTGAATTATTCTCTTGATGTTTTGTTTAAATTTCACAATGAGGTATTACAAAACATCCATCTGTAGATACGGTAATGGGCATTAACAAGGAACATCATATACTGTAGAGCTCTTCAACATCTTAGAATTGTCAGGGCACCTTCCCACAAGCCGAGATTGAATCCCGCTGTGCCAGTACTACTAATACGCAACCTCGATATACCGAGACTGCGCAATGGCACACGGTCGCAAATTACACACCAAGGTCCAAACGTTATGAAAGCTATTGTTATGACTGATATAGGGAGAAGAGAGAGTATTTTAATTCCACGCCTTCCGATAACGCCGAAGTATTTATCATCTCAGTTCAGAAGGCAACATATCCCTTTCAAAATGCCATTTGCCAGGTTCAGGGCCAGATACTGAAAGTGGCAGATGTACATATGGAAAAACCTTTTTTTTCCCATGGGCAACTATACATGGCGTGTTCACGTGTGTCCAGCCCACACAACCTCTACATCCGTGTAAATAATGTGATATACAAAAGTATATTAGAATAGATAAACAATTTACATAACTATATCAACATACATGTACAGTACACTCCTGTCAGCCGTCGAATTAAGTATTATCAACCGTCAGAACTTTTCCTTTCCCCTTTCAAAATGCAACAAAACATTTACATTTGTGAATTAAAAAAAAGATTAATTCAAATTCTTCGCACACGAAGTCGCGGGTAACAGCTAGTGTATATATATATGTGGGCCACCAGCCGCAGCCGAGTACCTGTAGATGGCGCTGCCATCGCGAGTGACGTCAGAGAATCAAGCTGCCGAGAACAGTAGAAGAGACGACGAGGTGGTTGAAGACGCGTGAACTACGTGGGTTTTCTTCCATGACAAAGACAAAAGACGACGATGTGCCGTCCAAAAGCCTATTTAATGACGATTTACTTCAACTGTACATATCTTTATCTGTAAATATTGCTCAGTATATTAATGTAAACTTAATCCTGATAATATAACCTTTTAGATTGATGAACTGTGTATTGTTACTATGGAACACAACACTAAGCCTACCTGATAACCGCCTACATATATTCTCTCTTTCTTTCATCCTTTATACACACACACACACACACACACACACACACACATATATATATATATATATATAAATAAAGAATTTTAAAAAATAACTTCTCAAAGACAATTGGAATCCTCAAGCTTAAAAGAATCAAACTTCTTTATTTCCTTGTGTTGTAGAAGTCGCCTAAGACAAAAACGAGATAATATACTCATGAAGAATACAACTTCTAAACTAGCGCGGTCTTTTCTTTTCTCTACATCTAAAATATTAGCCTTTTTTCTTGATATCCTGGTCCTTAGAGTACTGGAAGGAAGATATTTACAAGGAAACAATGCCTTGTTATTAGAGTTTCCTTCTCTACAAAAGAGAGACGATCAGTGGAAGAAACTTGAAACTCAAAGGAATAAACGATGTGTAATATTCGAAAGAGAACCATTGATTTCTGCTCTTTAGTCATTTAAAGCGACTGAGAAGAGAGGGCAGGTTTTAGGAGTAAAAATCTTTTCTTTTTTAGTTTATTGTTGCTACGTGCTTGAGAAAAAGGAAACTTAAAGTTTTCTGAACAGTAATAAGTAACTGAAGTAACACTGAACAGAAATAAATCTCTGTGGACCAATATGAATGATAATAAACATTTTCACATTTCACTGCCGCATATTGATGCTGCTGTGTCAATGCTAACTGTATCAACCAATGGTCCAATAGTATTGATCCGTTAATCTCAATGTTGAAAAGAGCTGTTGTGCAATTTTGATCGAAAGTACAATCATCATTTCAGCCTCAAACTGAAATCGGATGATATAGCAATACTATTTTGGAACTAAATTTCAATTCTTGGGCGTCACCTTCGAAAATCAGATCTCGCGTTTTCTTCACACAATAAAATTACCTAATAAGACTGAGAAAAAATTTAAATATTTTTAAATTCTTCTCAAATACAGCTTGGAAAGCCATCTATTCCAAGGCTATAAAATGATGCGATATTCTCCAAACTTGATTATGGGTGCACAATTTATGGATGCTCTAGAAACACTGTTTTCCCAAAACTGGATCAATTCTGTTTAGGAGTTTGTAGGACATATCCAGTTAAAAGCAAATATATCGACCGATATAAACTTGCCTTGATTGAAGATTACCTATGCTGTCATCTAACCTCAATTCTAATGTTAAATCAAATACATTTAATCCATTTCATAATTTTTAGCTTATTCTAGGTTCATTTCGACAGCAAGAAGCTAAGTAAACATTCATACTTTTATATTTTACAAGTGTTTATAATATTATTTCAGTATTAATCTGCTTTAATAATGCGGAATTCTACAGACAAAAATTATTTTCCATCTGAAATAATTTTTCTGATGGAAAATCTGATGAACAACATTTAAATCCTTCTGAATATTTTATCAAATCTAATACTTAATACGTAGGAGAGTACTCCCCACACACTTTATTTATCACAGACAGCATTATCATAGTTTTACCCTCATCTATAGAGATGGATATAAATCAACTGATCATGTTTCTCTCCATGTTGCTTTACCAGTTAGAGTTTTCTTCTCGTGACTTTACTAATTCTGCTTCAGTTTTTAGCGCAGTATTGCACTGTATTTTATCAAATTTGTAGAAGCCTTCAACAACATCAAGAAAAAAATTCAAGATTATTTACACTGATTCTCTATATGATTTGCAAAACTTATTTATTTCTTATCTATATTTGTATTTATTTAATTATGTATGTTTGTAATATTTATTATATTTGTGGTTTGTATTTTATTTTATCTATATTGACATTTTTATATTGTATTGTGTTACTTACAATGTTTTGTTTTTTATTATCTAATTTTTTGTTAAATATTGTATTGTATTACACTAATACTTGCAATGAAATTTTTCTCTCCGCCGACTCGCGACATGCTTTACACCCTTTGAGGAAGCAGGGTCAGCGTGGGCAATAAAACCATAATTTACAATCTTTCACACTGTTCCATATTCATAACAATCCCTTGGTTTTGATGTTTTAAATCTTTTATAAACTTGTTCCTCAACGTTTTACAATTATTTTCCTTTGGTGTCCTTGTAATATATATATATATATATATATATATATATATATATATATCATGAAAGTCAAAAAATGTTAAAATAAAATGGAGAGATTGTAGTAAATCGGTAAAAGCGTATAGATGCTCATCAGGGTAAGTAAAATCTATAGGAACCGTTAAAAAATTAGTGAAATCATAATGTTTTCTGCGAACAGTGTTGGCATATAGCTAAAAAACACTGTCCTTTACCCCGAACATTATGATAAACCAAGAATTTGAATGAAATACAAATAAAAGAAATGAAATTACGAACCTAAAACTGAGAGATGCTACCAACGGGAGACGTGACAAAGGGAATAACTGAACGCGTCATGTAGTGACCGGATGTTTACGAAAATATCAAGTTACTTCTGAGGTTGGGGTAGTTTCGATGAAGATTAGGAAATCGATGGAAAAAAAGGATGAAAGCGAATTACATTGAGGAAACAATGAAGATTAAAGAAATGACGGAAAAAGAAAGGAGTGTATTTAAAAATTAATGTGTAATATAAAAAAATCTAAGGTGTATTTCCGATTATTACCGATTTACTACAGTCTCTCCATTTTATTTTAACATTTTTTGACTTTCATGATATTGATATATTCTCCACAAATCTTCTGGAATTGCAGCATTTTTGCGCATTCGTTGCGTTTGTGTTATATTTTTCTATATTATTTTATCTTCCCCTTTTATATATATATATTCCACTTTCGGCTTTTTCTTACCGCAGATTTTTTTCTTGTCATTTTGCTTTATGAATGTTTATTTTGTATATGTTGCTTTTACATTTCTGCTATGTTTGTTTCGTATTTGTTATATATATATACATATATCCATTTTTTTCTTTTATGACGTGGTTTTGATGTCTTCTTTTGTTAATATATTAGAAAAAAAGTATTTCTAAAACTTGACATCAGATAACACCACTTATTTTTCGGAAATACAACTAAATTATAAAGCAATAGGAAGACAATTTAAACCAGAATATACTACAATAACCTTATAAAGGATTCCGTTTCCTCTGAACCGTATTTAAAACGATGAAAAATGGAAAAAAAACACTAAAAATAAGAGTTCCATTTTATGGGAATGTGCAAATTTTCTCATTATATCAGTTAGTACTTAATGACAGTCAAGTTAAATGTCATATTTACATATAAATCCGCCTTAATAAAGAATAATTAATCCTCAAAACTGAAGAAACCTTCTCTTAAAGAGGCTTAGCACTTTCTTGAAAAATAAATTGAGGTTTAATTTCAAAAAGGGGGAAAAAGCAAAATTCCACTTACATTTGTAATTCAGTGAAGTCTTTCCAAATGTTCCTTCATTGCTTTGATAAGTCATTACGCTGGTTAACAAAAACGGCTGAGAAGAAGAATTAAGGGTAAAAGCTTCCGGAAAATTCGGTAAGACATGTCTGGATTCATCAAATTCAACTTACTACAAATAGGATTACAAAGACTCAATTGTGATTAGCTCATCTTATGCGCACAGCAAATTCTTTAGTCTTCTGTTTTTTTAAAAAAAAACATTTTTTAGCTTAAATAATTTTCATAAGAAATATTCATAGCAAATATTTATCACATGCAAATATGAAAATATATTTTCGAGTAAAAGTATTAACTAATTTTTAATATTCGTAGCAATGTTTATACAAATTTCGTTCGTTGAATTTAAAATTATATGGTCACTATTTACTCCTGATTTTCTTTTGATAGTATATTTAATTTGCTAGCAGTCAGTAACAATAATTTATAACTACATCATTATTCCATTGTCTAGTATAGTGTCCCATTTGTGTGAGGTTTAGTAATAATCATATTTTGCTCAAAAGTTAGGTGAGTAAAGTTGCTGAGAGGATTAATATTTAATTACAAATTAATGTAACAGGCACTGTTTAACTTTTGAATTAGATTTTGTGTGATATTTAAATTGGAGTACTAAATAATTGTTTTGGCTTATAAATGTGTATTGAGGGCATATAAAATGTAATGATTAGAGTTAGTCTATGCGAGTTATTTTTTGTTACTTTAAATAATATTTTAAAAATGTTTAAATAAATTAATTTTTATATTTCGGAAAAGGAGGAAAATAATTACATACGAATTTCCTTTAAAGAAACTCTGCAACATATTTATAATTTTTTTAATTTAATTTTTGTGAGCGATACATATAAAAGATTTTAATTTATCAAAAATTTTATTATTTGTTTTCCGATGCTAATTTAGTTTTGCATTTTATATTCTAAATGCTTTTGTGCTTTAAGTTAATTTTCGTAGGATTTCTAATTTAATGGAGGGGTGCTGCTTGTTTTTATCTTTCATAACCCATAAAATGTAGGTTCACGATCGAAATATTTTTACCGTTTAATATTTTTAAGTATTAATTTGTTTTTGGACACAACTATTAAATTGCTTTTCATTATGGAAACATTGAAAGAATAAAAAATTAAGGTACAAATTTCATTTCTAATTAATGAATATGGAATTTAATTCTTCATGCATTATTTCTTAAGGCATTGATGTAATTGTTATTAAGGTTTTGTTTTAACAATAATTGCAAATAATTACTTAAAAGATATACAAACCTGAAAAATCGATGCTAACAATGAAACACTCATGACAGACTAGAATAGAAAGAGTCATTAAAAAGAAGTAAATGTGTATTTTTTTTTTGATAAAATGAAATAAGATAATGGATTTCTTAGTTTTTAAGAGTTGAAAAACTTCTGATGCACATTTGGTATTAAATTAAGCTATGACAACATCAGAAGAAAAAAATATAAGTATATATGAATTCAATGTATATTCAATAAGAATAAAACTAAGGATTTCTGCTAATAATAAAAACAAATGTGTGGGTACATGCATTTGTTGCTTTTCTGCAGAAATCACCGTTGGATACAGACCTACCAAGCTTCACACAAATATAATGTGGAGGTAAGGATGTACAATTTCTGAAAATTCTGATTAGTATTTTAATTAGTTAAAAAATAAGCTAAATATTTGCATTTTTTGTCGATAATTTCCAGACATAACTTAAAATTTTTTTATACCATCTTAAACTGTGAAATATTATATTTGCAATGATGCTTATTTACTTGGCATAAAGAGTATTTTTTTTTAATTTTGAAAATTTTTCTAAAGAGCATTTTATGCATGAATTTAAGCAATAATTTTCATCTTTACTTCAGATATTTAATGGTGTGTTTTTCTCTCATTGCTGAAAGCTAAGCAATTGAGGTTTTGTTTATCTTTTCATATTCTTTGCTAATGTAGCAATAAAGTTTTACTTTATTATCTTATGTCTTTAAATATTGTGAGGTATTTATTAACAAAACACTATAAGATAATAATTCACATATCCGGTAAGCTAAAATATTTTACCTACTATTCTTTAATCTTCTTCTCAGCTGGTTTTAATCCAGCTAACATACTCTTGGAATTATTGATTTAGGGCAAGTAAAATTAACCGCATTATTTTCATGTTTGAATAAATTCTGCATTTTACATGATGAATAAGAATGTGAAGTTACGCAACATGTACAGTTAAAAGTTAGATGACGCGAACTGTTGGGTTTCTCATGTCACTTTGACTTGGTGTGACTTGACTCAATTATACTGGTTTATGCACACAATAAATATAATAGGTCTAAGGATACTAAAATAATGAAATAAGAAAATTTATCAGGCATATCATTTTTTTCATATTTAAGTTGCTACTTTTTAAAAGACAAAATTAATAATGAATCTACCTGGTTGTTCGTTTGCAAAAAATTTAGGAATAACGTTGACACATATTTCAAATAACACTTCTAATAGAGACAATTTATCCATTACCTGCCCATACCTATTTATCCATTATTTCACATTTTCAAAAAAAATTATAATTAATATGATTACCTGAAGAGATATATAAAAGAAAATGCTATATCTGAAATTTTTAATTAAACTGGTTAATCAACTTTTAATAAAAATTTTTATTGGAATTATTACTTTTATAATAGTCGACTCAACATTTAGATGCCACAATCAAAGCTAAAAATTGCACTGTTTAGGTGAAAATAAGCATCCCCAAACGGCACTATGGGAGATAATGTGTAAACATGCACATTCATAAATCAAATAATTTTTCGAAAAATATTAGCAAACCACTAATTCATGGTTCATAAATTGGTCAAATTGATAAATTCAAACTGTACGGTGTCAAAAATGTTTGCTTTGCTAGCTTTTTCTGTTGTCATAATTCCTTTGGTTAAATGGCAATTGAATTCAAATTTTACTTTATATAAATAGAAATATAATGTAAATATACTAGTTGAAACACTATGATCTATAATCATTTCTTGAAAGTTATTTCTTAGGACTAATTTTTAGACTGGCTGACAATCTTCCCGAGCATTACTTAACACAGAATCTATTATGCATACTATTTGCATTATTGCGAATTAATTAATGTTTTGAAGAGGAAAGAAAATTGTTCTCTTGAATTCAGAAGGTGTCAAAAAGAATAGATGATCCCCAAATTTGTATTTTGAAGCAGTTTATTCTCTGACTTTTTTCATCTTAATAATCTCCCCCTCTCGTCTAAAATCAAAACGAAAGGTTAGATACATACTGGGAAAGATAGAGATCCCCACCAATAAGAATCCGTCTTTTGAAAGAGAATCAAACAAAACGATCAAATAAATCTATCGTGCTCCACATGGTATGGATTTTCTTCTACTATTCAACTGAACAATACGAAGGTAATCAATTGCAGAGAAAAGAATCTAGCAATCATCGAATTTTTTCATTCCTTTTTATATATATCATCCGCCAGGATTTATTACACTACTGACTGATTTTTAGTTAAAAAACACGTACTAGTCTATTGGATTATAATTATACGAAGTAAATTTGGGAATTTTATTTGCCGAAATCACTTGTTTATTTCAGTTAAATTTAATGCAATATAGTCTATTTTATAAAAATATCCAATATAATACAATAATATTAGATATGTTCATGAATCCTTGTCCAAAACTGTTATTTAATAGTAATTTCAAGTCTGTAATTCTTTGTATCATCATTCTTGAAGCAGTTTCATCTGTAGCGTTTTATTTTATTAAGGAACACCTTCCGGAATGGTTCAGGTCTTAGAGAAGAATTTAAATTTATATTTTAAAGTATATTTCCTCAACACAAAACTTATTCTGGTTTTGAATCTGCTTGGATGAAGGTCTCTGATGACATCATCCACCAGATTCTTTTTTCTCCTCGTTGTTTGTTAATATTTTTGTATTTTTACTCCTTCACAAATAAAGGTTCCTTAATTCGTATTTATATATTTATTTTATTAAGGTTGTCTAGTGTTAAAGGCTTGGCTTCCGCACTGAAACGTCGCTGATTCACGACCCACGTCCACAAAAGCTACGTTGTTCATTCGTTGCGCTCCTGTGAACGAAATTCGAAGAAGGAGTTTCGTATTGCAAATCTCTACCAGTCAAAATTACAAAATCCGGAACAAGATAGCCCATGCGTAGCTTCAAAAGAAGATATTAAACTAGCTAAAACAAACGAGCTCGTTGTTCATATTTGTTTTGACAGTAGCAAATGTCTCTTTGTAAAATGTATATGTCCAATAAACAGTATAGAAAATTTTGCAATTAACTTTCTATTAAATAACTTAAATTTTTAGGTTATTAACTTTATAATCTCTATAATTTTGATCAGTACATAATGTACTTAGACATTATATCCATATAATATTGCAAGACAGTTGCTTGTTTAATTTTACAATATTTAAAATAACTTGAAATTAAACAAGATGTCTTCAAATTGCATTCTATTCTTTTTATGATCCTATCTTCTTCCTCAATGTCCATCGTACAAACTACACTGACCTCCAAATATTAAGATATGACCTGATATGTGTGTTTAATTTGGAAAAAATGGGCATAGAAACATGAAAATTGAAACTATTGTACTTTAAACAGTCATTTATTGAATTTTACCTACTTTTAGTATCAAGCTGAAATTTGATAATTTTATAATTAATAAACTTTAATTCATAACTAAATTTTTACATTTTTTTAGAAATGACCACCGTTGAAGAAAAATAATAAATGGAAGATATCTCTTACAAAAATAAATAAATGAGTTTTAACCCTTTAACGACCGCACTGCCTTCTGTCTGAAGGAAATGGACAAAAATTGTTTTTCAGACATATTAAAGTCTAATTAAGAAAAAAAAGTAACAGACGAAAAAAATATTGATTTGTATAGAAGATACAAAATGTTGCGAAAAGTCAACGTCAGGCCAAATCGATTACTTTTTGGATGCATGAAAAACTTTGAAACAATTGCTATGTAAGGGCACATTACATTTAATATAAATATCGGTTGCCATTTGTGAGATCTATTTAAAATTAAAAGAAAAATAGTGCGGAAAAAATGTCAATTAAAAAAATTATTAAAAAGTTTCAATGAGAGCGAAACATTTTTTCCCCTAGAAGCATAGAAGCTTTGTCTAATGTAATACAAAAATTAATTAAAAAATCACTTTATAGTAAAAGAAAAAAAAATCATTTCACTAATGTTCCGAAAACGCAACGTCAGTCGTTATGGGTTAATAAGGAATGTGCCCTTCCCCATCTGTAACGCATTGACTTTATAGATGTTCGACACTTTCATTTAAGTTGTCGGATAAAATGGGAAACAAAAACTATTCATGGACCAACGCTTGTTAACTCCTTTAACGACCTTGGAGGGATACTTGAAGCAGCCACCTCACATCCGAGGTAGTCCCAAAGTTACTCTATTGGATTACGGTCTGGAGATTGAGCTGGCCAGTCCTTTCGTCCAAAAGATTGATTCTCAATATTTCCTTCGGCAAACTCTAATCCTGGGTGGCCAAGCATTATCATCCATTAATATGAATTTTTCGCCAATAAGTACCAGCATATGATCTGAGAAATGCATAGAGGATGTCGTTTCTGTATATCACCGCAGTTAGAGTTCCTCCGTGGGACGAATGGAAGTCAAGTTGATCACCCAGAGAGATTTTGTACCAAATTATGATCCACTCTCTCTATAACTGTACCTTTGAAAAATATTAGATTGATTGTGTTTGGTGCCTTGTTTTCTCCGTATCAGCAAACGAGCTGTCTCCAGAACAATTGTGGACTCATCTGTGAAGAGTGCAGAGACCTATTACTGTCTGGTCCAGGTAACGTGCTTTCTTGCCCAACACAAAAGGGCACTTCTCAGACGTCCATTAAGAGAAACACACGCAAGTGGTCTTCTTGGATACAATCATTGATTGTGAAGACGTCTTCGCACCGTAGTAGCCGACATTTTCTTCTCTATTGCAACGAAATGTTTTAAAACCAGCTGAGGTTGGCCCCTTTGTGAGGAAAGAGCTAGAAAGCGATCTTCTGCCGGGGCTGTAACACGTAGTGGACCTGGAATAAATCTTCTCGAACCGAATTTTTGAATTGAAAGTAATCGCATAGTCTTTGTACTATACTACCAGCACTGCTAGGCTCATTTGTGGCCCACCCATTTCCATTTACCCGATCGCCCGCTATCCTAACAAATAAACAACTTCTCTGAGACATTGCAAAAATTATCTTCATAAAGAAAATTGAAGACTAGCAAGCATTAATAAAAATTGTTCACACACTAGGGAACAAAGATATTCATAGTGTTATCTGGCTTCTATAAAAATATCAATTACTTTAAAATATAAGTGGCAGAAATACTTCTTTCATTTAATTTAATTAATGTTGCCCAAAACCCTTCATATAAACTATATCTGTTGCCTTCATTTGCATTTATTCTGAGTTGAACTTCAAAAAACAGGTAGTACCTTAAAAATTTGGAGTCCAGTGTATTTGGGGATACACATCCGAAAAGTAAAGCTTCCCTCGGTAAGCAGGAAGGAATTAGAAATTAGATTACTTTATTTCTGAATTCAGATTAGTAAAATATGCGTAATTATTATACAAGAGCAGTTAAATTTTGCAGTATCTTGGGTCAGATGAGAGCAAAACTGAATTGTATATTGTGATGTACTTATGGGCAGGGGAGAGGAAGGTTTCGACCCTTGACTTTTAAGAGATTTCATTTATCAAAAAATGCCTAGTTGAAAAGTTGTTTAATATGAAGAGGCAACAATTCACCCAATTTGAATTTTTAAAAATTTTCAATAGAAAGCGAGACACAGAGGAAAGAAAATTTAACCCCAAACACCACAATCTACACCCCTAATTTCATATCAATCGATGCTACTTTTCTGATAGAAGGGGCAAGAGAATGTCTGAAGAAATCTCAAATGCCGAGGTTGAACAGCAGTTGATAAACAGGGTCATCAATTCTTAAATTCTAAGGTATGGTAGCTGTTGTAAAATTTTAAGTACAAAGATTTTTATTATAGTGAGGCGAAATTTTGACTAAGTTAAATCATATTTCTATCTTAAATAGTTAAAGAGTTCTGGTGAAATGAAAAAAATGTATATCCTCCAATTCTAACCTTTTGAGCTGGTTTGCCCAAATACGAACTTGTATGAAGTTTACATCCTGCAAATAAAATATCCCTTGCCGGTTCAAATCCTATCACAGTTATATCTAGTTATCTTTTTCCAAAATAACAATACCCTATTTACACAAGATGTAGTATGATATCTCCATAATGTTGTTTAATATTTTGAATACCGTATAATATCCTAAAAATACATTAAAAATATTGTTGGGCATTTTGTGCTATTAGGGGAGCACATCCGTTACGCGCCCCCGCACGTGTGTGCACGTGCACACATACACATACACATACACATCTATTAGTAAAATCTTTTAAACGATACGTGCATTTGGTTCCTAAGGGCTAAGATCGGGCAAGCTGAGCATAAATTTTCCCGAAGTCGTGATCTGCCTAATAAAAAACTTTATGTAGGAAAAAATAACCAAGAAGCATTAGGTGCAGACGTCTACACAGATGTGAAATACTTTGATACATGTAGATCCTGGTATATATGATGTTTTTTGTTTGTTTTTCGACATATCAACTCTTCTCACTGTCAAGTGATTGATGTGCCAATGAACAGGACTAAGTAAAACTGAACAGAATTTTTTTAAAAAATTTATTATTCATCTGGGCACGAGTTAATCTGTGAAAGATAGTTTATTTTAGGCCTGATATTTCACAAGGAAGACGCTTAGGGATGGCATTTCTATTGTAGATCTCATATCCAAAAGAATAAAGTAAAAATGATAATAAAGGAACAAATTAAAATAAATTTCAGATACAAAATAGAAAAATGATAAAAAAAAGAAATAAATAAGCGGCAATGTGGGCAATTCGAAATTCAAATTTCTTGAGATGCATTTATTCTACTTAATTCTCAAACATAACAATAAACAATAATTATGAAAGTTAGATCCATTGTGAGTGTAGATGAAAATAATTAATAAAGAAGATGGAAAACAACACTTTAAATACAGTATATAAGTTATTAGAGAAGATATGCCAAATATACTATAGAAAAGATGCAAATTATAACAAGAAGCGACAGTAACTTCAGACACTGAACTTTGTAAAATTACTAAAATTATTTTCCTGTACAGTAGTATTCAAAATCGAATGAAGAGGAAATGGAGAACGAAATTTCTGCAACAAATTCTTTTTCCAAGAATCCCAAATGATCTTCTGAGCACAGAAGAAAAACAATTTTTGAAACACAAAATTACACAGAATTTTCAGTGATTAACATCTGTCACAAAAACGATTCGCACGTCTGGGACCAACATATAACTTTCTTTCTAACATAGATTATTTAAATACGTTGATGCAAACCTATTCCTGAAGCCCTTACTATTTGAGAAACCTTCACATTTTTTATGGATTTTTCTCTGTTTGTTTTTTCCCACCTTAGTATGATAATGTTTCAGTCTTGGCTGTGACAGCCATTGAATTATCTGCTTCAAATTTTTATATCACGCAATTTGCAGAAAATCAATGAATATATCAAATTATATTACAAGAAAGAGCAACGGTGTTTAAAAATGGAAGAACATAATAATAATTCGATTAATTCGAAGTTGAAGGGACCAGAGAAAAAGTTCGAAATATCCAAAAATTCGTATTGCATATATTCTCTCAAACAGAAGAAATACACTTCTGGACAAAAAGAGGGAAAAAAGCTTCGATCCTTTCAACCCGCAGTGAAATAGATTCTCCTGCCGAAGGAGTGTAGCCAAGTCTTTTCTCGGAAAGTGCAGACAGGCTTTGGATGACTAATCAGTATTCAATTGCCCTAAAAATCATCATTGCTTACTTCCGAAGTTTAACTTTAACTTGAATTACACAGGCCTGCAAACAAAAAAGTGTTGAGAAACCAATAGATGATTCTGATAGATTTTTTGGATGATGATTTCAGGAAAAAGTGTCAAAAAATTCCATCATTTAACATTGAAAATTTTGATTTTCGGAAGCAAGGGGATGAGCATTTAGTGTCGTAAATCGTCATTACTTGCGAAAACTGGAGATTTTTAGGGCAGTCTGTGTTGCGAATAAAATAAAACAATTTTCAGTGGTTATCATGTGAATTCCAACAGCATCTGGCACGAACGGAAATGAGTCAGTTGATGCTTCACTTCCTTTTGCTCCTCTGCCCTATCCACACTTCCTGCTCTGCTCAGTTTTTATATGATCTTTGAGTGAAAATGTTGTGTGCAGTGCATTTTTCTCAAGTTGTTACATCTGTAGAGGTTTTTGTTTCTCACAGCTGATGAGTATACTCATTTTTACAATTTTGATATTTTAAGTTTTAACCTATAAAATGTACTAAATGGCAACAAGGCCTTGTCTTAATTCAACTGATTTCTGTTGCTACATTTGTGGTGAATTTGTAGGGCAGAAACATCAAAGAAACACAACAGATTTCGTGAAAAAAAATAAAAAGTCAAACTTGGATAATTCGAAGTTGAATGGACCAGAGAAAAAGTTCGAAATATCCAAAAATTCGTATTGCATATATTCTCTCAAACAGAAGAAATACACTTCTGGACAAAAAGAGGGAAAAAAGCTTCGATCTTTTCAACCCGCAGTGAAATAGATTCTCCTGCCAAAGGAGTGTAGCCAAGTCTTATCTCGGAAAGTGCAGACAGGCTTTGGATGACTAATCAGTATTCATTGCAGTAGGGAGGGGAGAGGGTAACATTAGAGGGCGGACAGAAAATTCCTCGGAATTCCCCACATTTTTCTTTTCCTTAGAAAGCCCGTTAAAATAAATAATGCAACTTCGCTGAGAAAAGTCTCGGGAACAATTTCTACCGTAATATTTTAAGAGCAATCGTACGAAACATTCAACTTATCCAAAATACAATTCCAATTATCCAAAATAAAATTCGAATTATCCAAAATAAAATTCGAATTATCCACGATTGTTTAACATTATTTGAATACAGAATTCTAGGGACAGAGCAAAAATTTCGAATTATCCAGAATTTCGAATTAAACAAGTTCGAATTATCCATAATTGACTGTATTATGCATATTTCAGTGTAAAACTTGGTGACCAGAATAAGTTTTGGGCCCCACATAAAATTTAGAAGAACCCTTGCGTAGAAGAATTGCGAAAGTGGTCAAAAAGTGCGAAAAAGTCTTTCCGTTTTGGAGTCCTTATGATCTAGAGGGAACCTTATAATCATAGTGATGACTGCTACTTCTGTTCATGAAACATGCAGGGAAAGAAAGAATTTAATTAAGAACGTGCAGGGAAGAAATTTAATTAACAAGAGGATTTTCTTTATCCTAACCTCCCGTCGGCTATGCGCCCTGTTCCTCATAACTCAGAAATACCTGCATCCAAACCTACAGAGAAACTTGAAGACATTCCTGAAGATTCGGAAGACGAGGACTTTCACGGTGTTTCAGATAGCAACGAAACCCAACTTTTCCCCATCTGGAATTGAATGATTTAGTCAGAGATTTTGGCCTTTCCAAAGATTCTACAGAAAGAACTCTTATGTTCTGCGCTAAAAGAAAAGAATTAATTGGCTCCTGGTACCTCTTTCTCATGGTTAAGAAAGAGAGAAACAGTTTTCATTCAATACTTTTCTCAAGATAGTGGCTTGGTTTACTGCAGCAATGTTCCTGTATTGATGGAGAGATATACTATATAGTATGACGTGGAGGTTCTTTATTGACTCGTCGGAAAAAAAGCTTCAAGGCATAATGGCAGCAAGTATGTTGCAGTTCCATTAGAACATTCTGTGTACCTAAAAGAATGTTCCGAGAATTAGCCTTGATTCTTGCCAAATTTAAATATCAAGATAGTGGATGGGCGATATGCGGTGATCTAAAAGTGCTTTCCATGCTTCTTGGACAACAAGAAGAATACACCAAATACTTATGCTTTTTGTGTGAATGGTACAATCGGGATATGAAAAATCACTGGATCACAAAGGAGTGGCAGCATAGGAAAGCATTAAAACCTTGAAACAAAAATGTAGTGTAAGAAAGTTTGGTTGATACCAGTCCACTTCACATCAAGCTTGGCGTGATGAAACAATTTGTTAAGGCTCTATTAAAAGAAGGAGATTGCTTTAAATACCTTGACAACAAATTTCAAGGACTGTCGGAAGCAAAAATAAAGGAACGTGTTTTCGTAGGTCAAGATATTCGGAAACTTTCTAAAGACGAAGTGTTTGAAAGTAAAATGGAAATGATTCAAATTGAGGCCTGGATAGCTCTTTAAGGAAGTCCTCAAAAATTATTAGGGAATTTTAAGGACCCGAACTTTAAATGTATCGAGGAAAACATGCTAACGAAATTCTAAGACTTGGGATGTTTGATGTATTTGAAAATGCATTTCTTAAATTCGCATTTTGACTACTTTCCTGAAAGTCTTGGTGCTGTTAATGAAGAACAGGGGGGAAGATTTCGCCAAGATAATCAAGGAGATGGAGCGTAGATGCTATGGTAGATGGAACGTCAATATGATGACGGATTACTGTTGGATGCTGCACAGAGGAGACCTGCAAAGTGCCCACAAGAGAAAAAATGCCAAAATGAGCTTTCAGGGGAAAAGATAGCATAAAGACCTATGAATAACAGGGTGTATTAACAATGATAACTGCTCTTATAAATATAATTTATCAAATCACTTCGCATAGTTTGATAAATTATAAATTTGTAAATAAAATATTTAGAAATATTTTGAAAAGAACTAGTTTACGCCAGAATATGTAAAATAGGCTTTTTTCCCATATATCATTTTGTGAAAACTCCTTACGTGACTGATAACAATGAATGCCATATTTGAAATCAGCGCACCAAACAATAAAAAAAATCAGTAATTATATTGCAAACACTTTTCATGATTCAAATTTTGAAGGCCTCTGTTATCTTTAAATTTAAAAAAATGCTCAAGAATATTATTAAAAGCATGCTTTTAGAAAGAAAGGTATTGAATACGGACAAATAAGCCGAATCTTTACACCTTGATTACCGAAAATGGAATAAATATTCAGTATGAAATAGTTGTAATGGCTATAAAAGAGATTTGTGTTTCATTACAAGAATGAGAAGTACTGTTCCGAAACAGTCTTAAATTTTTTTAGGTGTTTATTAAAATTAGTGAAAAAATTGTATGGCATCTAAATCAGTAGGAGAAATTAGGGATACTTGACCCTACGTGTTTTTCTCTGCTTGTGAGATAATTGATAATTTTTGAGTGCCATTTTTATTTGACCTTTGGTCATATGGCCTGTGGAGGGGTTTTCATTCCAAGCTGAAAAGCCATTGTAATGGTGTATAGGTAAATACATTTTGGAGGTGCAAAAGTAAATTTTCACTTTTTCATTTCTAAGAGGATAAGAAGTTTACTATGGAAAACATGATTAATTAAAATATTTATGATTTTTAATTATATTTCTAGCTTTAATTTGATGTACTATGTCATCCAGAAGCTTAATTCTAAGTGGTTTAAGTTTTAGATTATTCAGAAAAAGTCACATTACGGAAACTTGACCCTAAAAAGTTAGGGATACTTGACACTCTCAAACGCTATTGCTGATGCGATGTCGTACCCGACCGAAGCACATTTTGTGGTTGGGATCAGTTTTCTGGTGCGTGGAGTTTGTTGTCAAACTGGCAACTCAAATATAGAGAAAAGCTACTTAAAAATTGTTTGCTAGTAAATATTTACTGAATAAAATTAATTTTCAATTTGATAATTTCAGATAAAGAAAATAATTAATTTAGTAAGAATTTGAAAAAGAATTTAAATATAATTATTTTTCCCTCGCCTGAAAGAAAGTTTTATTTATTTATTTGGTTATTATTTGAATAAAAATCTTTTGCTCGAAAAGCAAACTATTTTCATAATTTGGTTTTATTTAACATTTTGCCATTTCGATTGAGTTTGTCTTTATTTCTTGATTTGAAACTTCTCATAAAATATATATTTATTTTTTTTTATTTTAATTCTCTTTAAATATTAGAAGAACCGAGTCTATTAAGCTTCTCTATTTTTAGCTTTGTAGAACATTTTTTAGATATTTTTTCATTTTGATGCTATTCTTTTTTTCTAATTTTCCAAAACCGACATTTCTTTAACGCTGTAACGACACTTAGGTTCCCAGTTCCATTTCGGTAAATTTTATTATCTAATTGAATCAATATTTTAATTCTTTATTAAATTTTGAACTAATTTAATTTAATAACTAGATTTTATTAATAATAACTGCATTTTAAAGATTCCACATTATTTTTTATTAGTTTCATTAATATTTGTCGATAATAAACAACTTCTGGACTTGTAATTCAGTAGTATTAACCTAATATCTGAATTTTGCGTGAATACAAATTATTAAAAGAATTTAAATACTCTTTGCATGTATGGTCAAGTATCCCTAACCATTGGATTAAGTATCCCTACCCATATGGTCAAGTATCCCTAAGGTTAGAGATACTTGACTCTAGGCGAATTCATGAAATATATTTATATTATGATTGAATGAGATATCAGTTTAGGACAAGTTCTTTTATCTTTCTTAAAAATAAATCTTTTTATGATGATAAAAACACTAATATTCGAGAAATATAAGAAAAAGTAAGAGTATGGTAATGTATCCTTATTTCCCCCTATTATTAAGAAGATAGATTATTTGAATTTTCAGATTATGAATAAATCATTTTTGTGTCGTAAAATGTCTAAAAGCATCAGAAAAAAAAATTTGCTAATTTTTAATTCATTGAAATTCAAAAAACCCAAAAAAATTTCTCCGAGGTGAAAATGGTCCTAAATATTTTTGTAACAAATTTGTTAGCTCTAGGTCTAATGGTCTGTAATTTAATGCTATCCATTCTATATTACCCATTTTTTCATCAACAAATTTATAGTAAAATGCCGACAACTGCAGTGTATTTATAAAATATGACTGTTTTCGCTAGATTTGCATTTATAAATATAACAGTGCAGTAATATATATTTAACTTAGAAGATAGTATATAAGTAAATATGAATTTTTATTGTGCAAACAAATGTTCAGATAAGACAGTCTAGCAATTCTGATAATGAATTCAATCCAAATTATACAATGTTGTTTTCAATCTAAATTACTTCAACTTCAAGAAGATCGATATAAAAGCTATTAAACACACATATAAGTTATTTCCGATAATAAAGGATTAAAGTGTCCTCGCTTTACTTTTGGCAAGAATAAATATTTCTTAGATAAAATTTATGCGAAAATAAATTACACCAGGCTCACATATTTGACATTATTACCTCAATTCATTAGAACTTTATGCCGAAGAAAATGGTAATAACGAATAAAATGAATGCTATAAATCACTACTGTTTTCAAAACAACAAATAATTATTGCATTCCAATGCATTTCTCGAATTGTTTTCTTTATTCCTTTCCCACTTTCCTAACTAAAACACTAAAAAGCGCAAACATTTATAGTTAGAATTAAAAAAAATACCAGGCTCTTTAGAATTAATGCAAATACTCTAGGTAATGGATGTAGTCGAATAAGTTGATAATATGCCCGAGAAGATTTAATGTCATAAAGTATTCAGAATTCTGCAGAATTTTTTCAAAGGGAAAAAATTCCCCGAACTTCTACGTATTTTTGATGGTGGCTATAAGTTTCACACTAATAACATTAAAATATTTTGTTAAATGATACCTTCTGCATTTTGAACATTAAATCAGAAAAATCGCCTTAACTTTCAGGTATACTTCCATGAAGTATTCTTTTTACAAAAAGAATAGGAGGAAGTACTTTATTTTCTAAAAGTAAGTACTTTGCGTTTTTTCCTCGTAAAGTGTGTTATGGTTTTTTTACGATAAAAACTCTCTGGGGATTATTTTACGTCTGTCAATAGACAGTAAGTTTCGAGATACAACTGTAAACTATTCCTTTTGTCCTTTGAACTTTAATAAGAAATTCTAAGCATAAGTTCCGTACAAAGATTTATTTAAGACTTTTTAGTGTATTTTTATTGTACCAAACATGAGTAAAAATGTGTTAGATTGTATTGCAAATGTTGTGGTAATTTTATGGTCTGTCAAGAATCCCAATGACAGCTTTTTTTATTATAAATAAAAAAAATTGCTGCTTTATTTGTGCATGTGTCTTCGATATTCAATATTCCATAACTGCTACCCGTGGCTTAGTGCGCGAGGAATTCGAAACATTAAATTTTATTTTATTACGAATGTAATGCTTTGTTGTATTTAAAAATGAAAATTCAAAACTCTGATGGTTGATAATAATTACAATACTTATAGGAGTGTACTTGTCTGCTGTTATAGTTAAGGAATTTGTTTGTCTAAGTTAACAAACATTTGTATAATACGTTTTCCTTGCAAGGATATAGAGGTTTTTTCGTGCCTGAACACAATTGAACACGCCACTTATAGAGAAGAGTAAGTTCGGTACAACTATCATTTAAGACTTTTTTAGTGTATTTCATAACATATTTTCCAAAATGTACACTGGTGTTCAAAAATATTCCACAATTTTGAAGATGCTAAAACACTGGATTTAATATAGATACTATAATTCGCAATCAGTTGCTGAGAATCGTGGGACATACACACAGCGATGGGGAGTTTAGACGCAGCGCGTGGTCTCAGTGGGCCTTTATCCTCGAGCCTGATGGAATATCACCAACGGATCTGACTTGAAGGATAATATCGGCCTGAATATTGGGATCATCTGATCCATCCATGGTGAGCACCTCCTCTGCCTGGTGGGGGTGACTGGCCGTGTGGTTTCGCTTCATGCCTGGAATCTGGAAAAGAGGAAAAGGAGAGGGAAGAGAAGAGGAAGGGGGAAGTCAGATTAAACGCCAACAAGTGCGTTGAGCACTATGAGCACTTTTTCTTGTCTCGTTTTTGCGGCTTGCAGAGTTGTGCTGCTTCCAGAAGGGTTGGAAATTCTTCAAGGAGTGCTCTTACTTCTCGTATCGATTGTAGTGATTCTTTAATATCTGATAAGTCTGGCATGAGGTTTGATTTCTCTTCGTCTTTTCTTTCTGTTTTTTGAATCCTTTTCACTGTCTTTTCTGCGGTTGCTTGCGCATAGCTTCTTCCCGGCTGTCTGTTTGTAGGTTTTTTGATGACTGGGAAAGCTTTACACACTTCCAGGCTGCTAAGTGTCCTAGTTCTCCGCAATTCACGCATTTTGGTTCAGCAATCTTCTCCTTGATGCTGCACTCCCTAGCGGTGTGTTCTCCTCCGGATTTTATACACTTGTTTTAAAGTGACAGTTCCTTGCTGTATGATAGTAGCCTGAGCAATTGTAGCAAATAATAGCTTTTGGATTTTTCCTGTAACCCTCGATCTTCGTCTTGAAGTAACCGATGCTTCTTTCGTTATAGATATTCAAATACTTTCCTTTTTTCTTTATTTCTGTCAGGAACATATTCAGGGGTGTTTTCATTCTGTAGTTCTTCATCTGTGATATTTTGTTAACAGTATATCCTTTGCAAGTTAAATCTTCCATTATTTCTTGGGGTCCGTTTCAGCAGACAATCTCTTGATAACTACTTTGATAGGTCGTTCTTCTGAGGACTCATTCGTTAGGTATTCCGCTTTCTTCTGAGGGAGGTTTGATATTATATGTAATCATAAATCCATCTGTTCTCTGTCACGGGATATTTTTCAGATATCTCCTTAATGATCCGCTTGTAGTTTCCTAGTGGTCTCAGGCTAATTGTTGCCGGGTACGTTTTTTTCTTTTGACAGGTGTTGGAATTTATTTTACGTTCTAATTGGTGGTGCCGGCTCTTCCCTGCGCAGGATTTTTGCTGCTTTTCTTGAAGAAACCAGCTGGAATTCTTCTGTGTTTTCCTGCTCCACTTCTTCAGTAATCTGAGTAGGTGGATCCGGGTCCACTTCGATACCGCTGCATGTGCTTAACCGGTCTGTCATCTCCTCTTCCGTTATGAGGTTCTCAGTTTCAGTTATGTGATGGATATGGCTGTTCGTGAGCGGGCATACTCCGAGATTGTTCAATAAGTCTTGGAAATAATTTTTCCCATTATTCCAATGTTCGAGCTTCTTCATTACTGCTTGCCTTTCAGGGGATTCTTGCTCGTGCAATTTTAGTCGTTTGGTATATCTGCTTACTTGCCCGCGGCTGCTTTTAAGTAGTTTCTCACATTCGGTGATTTTCACGCAGTATTCTGTGGGTTCTTTTGAGCGGGTGTCCTTTAACCATTCCTGGATCCATGTTTCCAATTCTGGCAAAGCCATGTTAACTGACGACCGCGTGGTCGAATCAGACAAAGGCCAAAAAGTTTTAAAAGGTGGAAATAAATATCCAATAAGAGTTTTGAAAGATCGCTTCCAACTCATAAAACAATTTAGGAAAGAGTCACTGGCGATTGCGATTCTGCCATGGACGTACGCGTGGGACATACTATCGTAGTGAAGATTCGGCCACGAGAGCAATTAGGGGGACCACCATAAAGGGATGAAGGCGATAATGGAGTTTGACCCAGCCTATTTCACAGAAAGCTGATAACGAGATGCAACTTCAATCAATGGTTAGGTTTGATTCCAATAATATTTACATGTATTTTCGTAAACACAGCACAAATATTCGGAGAGATAGAAAAGTCTTCTTTAAAATCCCTAATTTTCCCACCTCGTTGCATTGCCGATATCTTTCTGAATACTGACAGTACTGAACTAGAATTCTTACATAAGTTGCCCCATGTGTCTGGTTCTGAAGTCATGAAAGAAAAATTAAGCTACGTGATGTAAATGCGCAGTAAAAAAAAATATTTATCCCTGTTTTGCTTGTAACATGCAGAATTTACCAGAAAACTGTACGAAACTTACAGAATACTTGACAATATATAAAAGAAGCGTTGTATTAAAATTGGAATTAAGAAATTTGAATATTACAGGAAATATGAGCATTTGTAGTAAATATATTTTTACTGCGCATGTGCGGCACGTAGCGTAATTTTTCTTTCATAACTTCAGATCCAGACATATAGGGCAACTTATATAAGAATTCTAGTTCAGTACTGTCAGTATTCAGAAAGATAGCGGCAATGCAACAAGGTGGGAAAATTAGGGATTTTTAAAGAAAACTTTTCTATCTCCCCGAATATTCGTGCTGTATTTACGAAAATGCATGTAAATATTATGCGCATCAAATATAGCCATTCATGAAAGTTACATCTCGTTATCAGCTTTCTGCGAAACAGGATGGGTCAAAGTCTATTTTTGACTTCATCCCTTTCTGGTGGACCCTAATTGTCCTCGTGGCCGAATCGTCACTACGATAGTATGTCCCACGATTTTCATCAACTTATTGGTAACCGTAGTATCCATATTAATTCAAATTTTGTGGCGTCTTCAAAATTGTGCAATATTTTTGGACACCAGTGCACGCGTGCCACTTTGACTATCTGGCCTTGAGCCTTGTTAATTGTTATAGCGAAACCTATTTTAGAAAGAAATTGTAACCTTCTGAAATAGAAGGGTAAATCGGTCGATAGTATGGGAGTTGCGTGGAATTAAAAAACTCTCTCCTCTCGCTATGACAGTCATTACTGTAGCTCGCACGATGTTTGGAATTACAGTGCTGTTCAAAATTATTAGAACGCTACAGAATATTTTGCACTTTTTATTACAGAAAATAAATCTATTTATTTATATCTGAAATATGTTAATTTCATTATTAATTAAATAGAATTCATTAGAAAAAAATTTAAGTAACTCAAAATTTATCGCAAAATAAGTCAGAATCGGAACATTTTAATATAACTTTAAAATATGTGTTATTCAAAATTATTCGAACAGTCAAACATTTATAACGAAAAGATAACATGACAATTTTTAAAAATAAAATATTGGTTTTTAATGTTTATATGGGCCTTATTTGGTCTCAGTCACTGCTTTGAGTATTTAATTGAGGCTATCAATCAGTTTCTGCGGTGTCTCCTGGTTGAAGCTGAACAATTCATTTTTGACCATCTCAAAAAATTGATTTTTATTTCTTCTCTCTTCACAAGGGAATTTTTTTATTCAAAACTGACCATAAATCTGAGACGGAAATAAGGCCATGTCTTTATGGTGGCCATTCCAGTATTAGAGAAATAATCTTTGCAAATCTTTGACGTATGTTTTAGGTCATTATCTCGTTGAAAGCTGTACTGTCGATCCAGAATCAAATTTCTGATGGATTTCTTCAGATTTTGGGACATTAAATGAACATCCATACTTACAGTCATTTTACCGTTGATCATCACAATTTCACCAACAGCTGTAGAGAAAAATAACCCCATACCATCACATTTCCGCCTCTGTGTTATACTTTCTTCAGGATATTCAATTATTTAAGAGCCTCACCTGACCGCCCTTACAACCTTTTATGTTTTTTTTATCCAAAAAGAACATATTTTCTTTTGTATGATCATAAAACACTGTCCCAGAATTGTGAAACTTTCGAAATATGCTCTTTTGCATAGGCCAAGCGCATTGCCATGCTTTGTTTTGAGATGTATGGTCTTTTTCTTTGAATACAGCTGTAAGTTTTTGATTGTAAGGCAAACTATTAGAACTGACACAATCAATTTCGGGACTTTCACAATCTCTCTTGACGACGTTATATTGTTCTTTTTCTCTGTATATTTTAATTTAATAGTCTTCCCTTGTACTTGTTTTAGGTTTTCTTTTTCGCCTTCTATTGTTTTCGATGGATCCTGTCGTCTCATACTTGCACAAATATTCTATATCCAAAATCTACGTTTTATGCATTTTTGCTAGAGAGAGAGAGAGAGATAGAGATAGGTTTTCATATGAAACCCACCCTTTCCGTCGTCATTGTTACGGTGGCGAAGACTAAAATAAATCTTTTAGCTCTTAAGCATTACCGTTGGCTTCACTCCTTAATAGACCAAAGACTAAATTACCGAATAAATTAATCTGCTAAAATTATTAAAATTTACCGAAATAAAAACAATTAAATATTTTGTTTTCATTATAATTTTCAATATAACCTTCCTCGTCAGTCGTTCGAATAATTTTCAACATCTAGCATATAATATTTAAAACAACAATTCTTTCTAAGAAGTAATGATATTTCATGAAATAATTAAAACTTATACGCATTTATGGAGGATGAAATAAGGTACTGTAAAATCAAAACAAAATAGCAAGTTATAAAGTTTCTAAATTTTTTTAACAAAAGTTGAAATTTTAAGAGTCCGTTCTAATAATTTTGAACAGCACTGTTGGTGTGTAATTTCTAAATTGTGTCGGTGCATCATGATTAAGGATCAATAGCGCTAGCACACTATCTTTCAATCTCAGCTTGTGAGAAGGTACCCTAGACATTTCTATAGAGTTAAGGATCTACACAGGATGTGATATTACTTGTTCATTGTCACTTGCAGTATCTACTGTCGTGTTGCTACTCTGTGTCCATCTCCCAAAACGCTAGTGTGTTTCGAAATAATGTTTTTTTATGTGTTAAAATCTAAAAATAATTATTGAATATGTTTGTGTATTTTATTTTTGTGTTTACTAAATAATGTTATACTATTCTAAGTGAATAATTTAAGGAAAAAAGATTTAATGCACTTGGTTTTGGGAAAAAAAACTTATTCAGACAAGTCCTGTTGTGTAACAACCTGATCAGGCCAGAGACAAGCGTGGTGACATGTTCGATTGGGGGCAGGCGTTCATATTGAGTGACGTTCGACCTTCGACCGATCGCGAAGATTATTGTTGCCATCATCCATTTTGTGATTGACCTTGACGAATGAAGAACACACGATTTGGTTACATCATGATTTTCGTGCGATATTAGCACCGACTCCTCACAGCGGGGGGACTTTTCGCACTTTTTCGATTTTTCCCTACTTTTTGAACCTGTTTGACTTTTTTCATCAATGGCTTAGCGACAGTGGGGTGTGAGATACTTTTACCCAGCTATGAAGCTACCTTCTCATCGGATGAGCGGTTTGAGCATGGAGATTTTCTCGTCTCATAACGAGAGCTTCTAGTAAAACGTGGAAGTGATGTCTTTGAAAATTTCAATCATAGAAAATAAGCCGAAATCCTTTCGGATGGATGACAGGCTGGTTGGCCTCTGAATATTTGGAAGCCTAGTATTGACTTATCCCAACGATGCAGCTGGATGTATGATCAACGTGTACTAGTGATAGTGCGGGACAGAATTCCTTATCTCCCAGTGGTGTTTTCTATGAACGGCGAAAGGCAAATGCCTGTGCAGCCGATGTGGCAGATGAAGTCCCGCTGATGGCGAGCGATGAATTTCTGGAGGCGAGGGGTGTCAACAGTACGACAACTACTGTATGTTTTCTTTATATAATTTGAGTACAAAAGTCAAGTTTTTCAGATTGATAGTTTAGTACACGGAACTATTTTGTGCCCATGTTAGAATTCTGCTTTTAGTGTATAATTTCATGGCGCAAATTGTATGTGTAACTTGTTCAGATGATTAAGCATGTATTAGGCGGTAACTTATTGTATATGGTGAGTTCGCTAAAATAGTAATTAGAGTAATGAAAATTGATACAGATCTAAGAATGTTATTTTGTCGATTTTTACCGAGTGGGCCCATTTTAGCATAAATGAAATCATATGATTATATGTTTATTACTTTTATATGCATAACCACGATGACTTTTCTTTAATTTTAAATAAATGTGTTGTTTTTTAATCTTTTTAATATTTCCAAGCCTTTGCAGTTCATTTGTTCGTTTCACTGTCTACCCATTTTACCAGCTTGTGAGTTCGGATATTGAAATTTTCTTAGAGTTATTGCGTGCTTTAATTGCTTCATTTGTTTATTGAATTTCACTTCTTATTTAATTCTTATTCTCAAATTCACTATACGATCAAATTTTAAATTCAAAGTTTAGTTTAATAATGAGTAAAATTATATACGTCAAATCAAATTTAACCTCACCACACTACCTATAAATATCTCATAATAGCTCTCTCCATTAGTGACATATTTCTTTTTCATTTATTTGTCCTACAATTTCATTAGTCGGTGCCAAAATTGGCCTTTCACACAACTATTCTCTATTCCCCAAATTAGCTTGCAGTTCGGTATAAATCTTGTTTATAAGTTTCTCATTGATATGAACAATTTTGCAAAATTTCCCTATTCGATTTAATCATAACATTTGAATCTGTTTTAACCGACCATCAAAAAGGTAGCCGCATAATGTCCAGATTCAGTTTCGTCGAACAGTTGAACTCTGATGTTCGTAGTGAGATTAAATTTTTTTGACATACTCTCATAACGGAGAAGTCTTTGAACATGCATTAATTTTATCTGCAGGTTTGACTCCAGTTATAACAGGCAGAATCTGTCTAAAATCGCATGCCATCAATGCCACTATCTCTACCATAATGTTTTGGTTTTCATTAATATCTTTCATAGTTCAATTAAACGCTTCAACCGCTAGTTTGTGCGACATTGTACATTCGTCCCAAACCAAAAGCACACAATTCTGTAACATTCTGCAGCGCTCGGTACTTTTAGTAAAGTTACAAATTGGTGTTTCTTTATAAGCAAGATTAAACGTCAGCTTAAGTACTGAATGCGCTGTTTGCCCCACCGTCAAGTAGCATGCCGGCTATTCCGGAATTAGGAACTACAGAGGTAACATTTTGAATTTTAACTAAGAGTGGATTGAGAAGGAAAATCTTCCTAGTATCGCCAGGAGCATCTAGAGAAAACAAGCCAACTTCACCACTTTCAATCTATTGCAAAACATTAACAAAACCGAATTTTTGTTCTGGGTTCAACCTTGGAACTAACTCAATTAGTTCCTTTTTGCAATTATTCAGTATTGCAGCCCAGTTCCTGCATTAGGTCATTCCTAACTTCCTCTTCCCTATGCGGTCTACTCATTCCATAGCTCGATAAATCATTTCCGGTCGTCATGATGACTTGGTCTTCTACCTTAGTTAATGCTTTGTTGTTAATTAAATCATTGCACTCAATGTTTTCATTAGGCCCTTGAAATCGGAGAAATATGTCATCCGCCATGTCATTTTTGTACTTTTCCCACATTTGCTGAAGATTTAGAAGTCCACAGGTTGATAATTAATATCACAAAAGCTCTCTGATCTTTGCCGCCGACCTGCGTTGTATGGCCACTTATAATGTTAAATCCCAATTATTATCATTCTCTATCAGCTCTTTTTTCTCACATGCCTCTCTGAATGTAGATAATTTTTGGTGATTTTCCTTTTTAAGGTACTCGAAAGAAGTTGGTCTTCGCACATGGTGTAGTATCATGCTTAAACAGAAGCATTCCATATTGCTTGTATGCATTGTATAGACTCTACATAAGGGTTCTCTGGATTTTACACAAGGTCAATTCTGGCTGGTGTATTAGGCACTGTATTCCGCGTTTCTATTCCCTTGTTGAAGTATTCCAGGTGTAATATCTATGCACATCGACGTACAGCAGAATTCTTTCAAAATTATCTTTTCTACATAGTTCAAAAGCGGTAAGGGTAGTTTTTGGTGGGGCCAACACTATGTCAAGAAAATTAATTTCATTTAAGTAGACTCGTTCACCATTCTCTAAGTGTACAGTCAGATGTGTTACGGTCGGGTGTCTTTTGTGCAACGGAAAACCTAACAGCCGCCATACCGATTCACTGCTGCTGACTTAAAGGTCGGACTGATAAGTGTGGGCTTCGTCGATGTGTTCTTGAAGTTGAAAATGGCTTGACCGCTCCCTTTGTTAATGCATTAACAGATATATTTTATCGCACGTACGGAACTGCAAGCTTCTACATTTATATGGACATTAAACATTTATGTTAAAATGAAAGAATAAGGGACTTCAACTATTATCGACAGTACATTAGCAGTCATTGCGAAGTTTGATATTCGCAGTTTGGCATCCGTCCGCAGGGAATTTATGTCGGTACCTGGAGATATCCGTTCTCATTGTGAACAGTTTCCCGTTGTAGCTTTCGTGGAATTTTTTTGTACATTTTCCATCTTTCATGCATGAGGAATTGGCATTGTGAGAAGCGCAGAGACCGTGTATCATGTTTTTAAGATCAATATTGTGTTATTCCTTTTCACTGCTTGGATCAGATATCTCAGAGCTGATAATAATATCAATTTATGTGGGTATCAGCTCGTCTTTTATCCAAAGTAAAGTAAGGACGTATGGCAAGCCCCCTTCTGTCATTCGATAGAAAACGAAATATCTATCCGTATATTTTTCCTTTAGTTTTAACTAACAAAAGTTTTTAAAATTTAATCTAAAAACTCTTGCAACTATATCATCTATATCAATTGATTTCTGTCCCGGCATCAATTCATCGACAGTTTTTTGCCAAGAGGGTTTACACGTAAATGTAGTAACAAAATCGGGATGACCATGCGTGCTCACGTAAGCAAATGTGTCCCAAGTATGCTCGTGAAAATATCATGGATTGTTCGCAAATGAAGATAAAAGAATCACCATTCTGCCTAAATAATTAGGATTCACACTTGCATCCTAGGCAACAGCATCTTGTAGGTGGATCTTATCTTCTCTTAACTTAGACTTATTTAATGTTATATATCGCAATCGTTTACTTTCAACTTCAACGTACATATCGACCAAGAACTGGCGGAATAATTGTTTACACAGTAGTAACATGTTAAAATCATTTTCTCGTGTCACCATATAGAAGGCATAAAAGTCCATATAGGATACTTTTTTGTTTGGTAAGGACAGATCCGTTTCAGTATTGATTAGAGATATATTAAAATGATACCCGTCCTGACCTTTGCTAAAAAATAGCAGATATTGCAAAGAATCATAAAATTTACGTCCATCGAGCATTTTGCTCAATTTGTCATTATGCGTTTGTATTACGATTTATTATTATTTTATTGGCGTGGATGAAACTACAGATAGCTTCTCGCATCCGGTCAACGATTTTCTTATTTCGCCAGTCAGGCTTCTTGGTCCAGTTGTGGTTCTATCCACGTGGGTGAAAAGATGACTTAGTGGAAGCTCGTTGGCGTGTAACTGGCACAAACCATTGTAGTGGACGATTCAGGATCAGTTCCATGTTACGTATAATGCCTCCTTTGACATTTGTGTTGAAAGATGTTCCGTCCCAACCAACATTGTTACATCTATACCATTGTCAACGCATGACAAAAAAACTATATATGTTATTTCCAATAATTTGCGCTCTCCCGAAATTTACAGACACGTGGCCGATGTACTCAGAGTCAGGTTCTTTTACCAAGCTTATGTGTTCTTCTATTATGACTTTTCTTCTGTTGTCTTCCATTGATAGAGTCCTGTCTTTCCGCCCATCTAAGTATAAACTAAATGGTCATAATCTTTTATGACCTGAGATAATAGAGTGGTTCTTGCCTCTGTTCTCCCACGCCGAATTTTATTTCTGTCAACAACGTTCAAAACATTGCTTTCTGAGTTAATGCCCACATCTTGAAGCACAGCTGACACGATGGCAGCGCCTGCTCGGTCGGAAATACTAGATCGGTCAAATGTTCTAACTGCAGCTAAAACTTTTGTCACTACAGGTGTGACTGTGAGGAAGATTCTATGAAGTACCACTTCCGACTTATGGAGGGGTGGGAGGATAAAGCAGGAGACAGAAAAAAGATGGGATTGCCTACTGCTCTAGTTGTTTAACCGGACTGATTTGACGGTGTGGGGAGGAGGAGCTGAGTCACAAAATGTTGCAATGTACCTTATACTACCCACTACTCACTACTAATCATCACTTTTGGTTATTTATATTGCAGAAAAAACAATTATTTCGAATATAAAATCGTATAATAAAATCAAAATTAAGTATTTTTCCAATTTTTTTTTTTTTTTGAAAATTCAACCCCCTTTCGGTAGTATTAAATTTAGAATTTAAATTTTTTTATTTTTTTTTCTCTTAATCTCCATACCATTGAACATATTTTCCGCATAAGTAGGTTTTCACCAATAATAATGTTTTTTTTTAAATCGTATAATCAAAATTCAGTATTTTTCCATTTTTTTCAAAAATTCAACCCTCTTGCGGCAGTATTAAATTTTGAATTAAATTTTTTTTATTATTTTTCTCTTAATTTTCATACCATAAAACATCTTTTCCGCATAAGTAGGTTTTGATTAATAATATTTTTTTTTAAATCGTATAATCAAAATTCAGTATTTTCCCATTTTTTTCGAAAATTCAACCCCCTTGCGGCGGTATTAAATTTTGAATTAATTTTTTTTTATTATTTTTCTCTTAATCTTCATACCATAGAACATCTTTTCCGCATAGGTAGGTTTTGAAATTCTGAAAAAAAAAAATTCGATCCACCCTAATGTTCATGCAACATTCTGTAAATTTTTAGAACTGTATTTCTTTCGACTCCTTGAATATTCTGACACCACAGGTATACTTCGGTATTTCCAACACCCACGAAATAAATATCTAAGATTAACTTATTATAAATAAATAACATTATCTTATTGTAAATATCTGAGATTATCTTATTATAAATATCTAAGATTATCTTATTATAATTATATCTAAGATTATCTACTGGAAGCAAAGAACCAGTTTCGTGGCCAACTTGTCCTTGGATTGTGAACGTAGGATAAAAACCTGGCATTATGTCTTCTTTGTCCACTCCAAATGAATTCATTTCGAAACAGGAATTGTATTTCCATATCCTATTTAACCCTTTATAGTTCTCTGGTATAAATAGTTACCACCTACGAAAGATTTTTTCTCGTGTCTCGAAACATTATTGCTAAATGATAAATAGTTTAATTGGATGCTTAACATTCCATTGAGCTAAAATAATAACCTAGATAAACATTAATTTTATAGTTTAATCGTAATTAAATTCAAAAGTGGTAAGTATGCTTACCAATGCCCGTTCACGGCTTGAGTGTTTTCATAAGGAAATCATGTTACAGCATATGTCATTAAATTTCAACTCACGGAAATTTTTCAGAAGTAAAACGAAGTCGTATTTTGTTCCTTATATCTAACACATTCTTATATTTAAATATCAGCATTTGTTACTGAATTTATTTAATTTAAATTCAACTTTCATTTTTAAAATTCAACAAAAACTGTTGATGCAGGAGGAGTTTCTATAAATTCGAGATCTTCCTGTTAATGATCTTATGCATATTTTGATTTAAATTTTGGTGTGTTCATTATTTAAATTCCCTAGTTTATGAGTTTTTAGTTTCTTTATCAGCACAAAATGTGGTTAAGATATTATTAGTAAAATTGTGTTAGGTTGCAACAGTTTTATTTTTATGCAATGTAGCGCTCCTCCTAGCAGTCCCATCAGATACAAAATGAACTTCATAATTTAATTTAATTAATTATTTAATTTCAGTTCGAATAAATTACATGGGTTTTTATTGACAAATTTACGGAAAGATGTTTTAAATTACCTAAATTAAGTGGTAAATATACTTACCAGTGAACATTCTAAGATATTTTTACCCTTAATGCTCAGTGGTAAGTATGCTTACCACTTTCAGTTTCCCCTGAATGACCTCTGGTAAGTATATTTACCACCCCCTATTTCATAAATTATTTGTTAAATCAGCAAACGTGTGATGTTTTTGTATTTACAACATCAGTTTAACATAATATAACCCCCCAAAAAATTATTTCGAGATGCCCCGGAGTTATGTCCTATAAAGGGTTAAAAATCACCATTATTCTTCCGAGTCGTATAAAATAGACTTTTCAGCAGTTCTTTTGGCTCGCTAGTGATGGGAGAGAGACTTTTCTACCATAACAACAAATGCCAGCAGTTTCTTCTTCCCACTTGAACGTTTTGCAATGCACTAATTTTTTATCCATTTTCCCTATCATTACTAATCGTTGAATTACAGAGTCAAATAGTGGGTGATAATCAAATGCGGAGTCATTTAAGGCTGCCCACATGTTATGTGTAAACGCACGTCTTTGTTCCGATTGTCGTTTACTAAATGACATACTAAAAATACTAAACTTTAGTATTTACACCAAGCCGCCTTTGGGACTCTTCAGATGTATCTGCAGCTCTAACTGAAGCATGCCACCAAACATCTTTGGTCTTCACGGGCTTGAGACTGTTTCAGCGTCTCACCAGATGTAAAGTTAGATTTCCTTTGAGCTTGATCAATCTTCCTTGCATCAGCGTAGACATCAAACTCTATCGTTCTAGTAACTTTCTTATTTTGAACATTGCTAGAGCTCCGTGCTCAATTTTATGTGCGCTTGAGGCGCATTTAAGAGCAAAATCTAATAAGAAAAGATACAAATATAAATTACTAAAATCAAGTAGACTGAAACTCTGAAAATAAATATCAAGAGTTCAACTTAGAGTTCAGTTATTTCAAGGAAAACAGCAATCACAAATTGATTATTTATTTATTTTCTCAGCAGGATCACGTGATCGTGGTTTTCCTTAAGATCACGTGAAGGTTGATTTTAAAATCAAATTATAATACGTCGTTGCGCTTTTCTTTATGATGACGTAACGGTTGATTTTAAAAATAAATTGTTGCACCGATTGCGCTTTTCTATAGGATCACGTGCTGATTGATTTTAAAAATAAATTAGTAATCTTTATCACGGACCGCTCAGGCAATGAGCCTTTCCTTGTTAATTATTTAATTGTTGTATGTAGACAAAAATATTGAATTTATGAAGCCTATGTTCATCCCTTGGTTACAATTTATCTCTCTGCCATTTTTCTTCAAAATCGGTTCGGTAGTTTAGCCGGGAAAACGGGGCAAACAGAAACACTCTCGCATTATATTGTTAAGGATGAAATATCAAATGTTAGAAAAATTTATCAAATATTTTTAAGTGGAATGATTTTTATATATCGGTTTAATTCAAATTCTTTATTCGTTTTTCCCCGTTCGCTTTCAACCTTCTTTCCTAGTGTATAAAAATGTATTCATAACTTTTTAACAAATATTTTTTTCTTTAAACTTTATTTATCTCGTAAAACAATATTGTAAGAAAGTAATTGAATTTTGTCGTGTCTCTGAGGTATCCCTACACCATGCAACGAGATGCCGACTCACTTTATCATATCACCACAAGGAACCAAGCCCACAATTCATAGTCCATTGGTGGAAGAGCGTCCTATCCAGCAAACTCTCAAGACGAAATATAGATAATTTAATTACATTGCTACCGACTAACGAAGACCTAAAAATCAGTCCCACAATATTTAGGACGGTTGCGACAATAATCATCAACATAACTGGTTGTAATACATTATCAATTCTTCTTTATCGTGGTATTGAACAATACTAACGGCCCCGAATCATGGAGCTGCAACTATATGAAACAAGGTAACTAAAGGAAACATTCTACCCTTTCAATGCACTCATATGATAACTCGTCTTGTACATATTTTATATTATACTCGGATTGTAACCCTCTATGCACTATTCATTATATTCCTCTTTGTTCCTGTATAATTATGTTCCCTTTTATGTGTTTTTATATCTGATGATGTAATGTTTTTTCTTTTGCTTTTCAATAAAGTTTCAAACATACTCACCCAACCGACAGGGAGCCGTTTAGGCTCCGGGTTCGGGTGTATGTTGTGGTGTTATTTCTCTGAGGTAAATCGTATACTTACATTTCTTTAAATTGTAGATTTCGCATTTTAAATCCGATATATTAATTTTGATTTTTTCGGACGGAAAGGAATCATTGCCAAAATTAAAACGGATTTTTATATTATGACCAATAGTGTTGTAATTAATAATATCAATAACAAAAAAAAATTCATGATGTGATAATAATCATTTAATTAAGAAATCTGTAACAATTATAAGGTGGAGTAGCATTGTTATGGGTTTGAGCAATATGCCCTGTAAATATCTATCTTTTAAATGCAGTTTATAGCAATAGAAGTGTAAGTTAAAAAATTTTTTACAAACATAAGCATACAAATTCATGTTCTCGTTATGCATTTCTATGTTTTTATCTGTGCTAGTAACTTATTAAAATCTGAGTTTTTCCCAAAATTTCACTCTCTTACATCATATAAGTTTTACGATCATTCGTCACAAGTCCTGTCAAGAAAAGCAAGATTAATATCGTTATGTTGACATTTCCCCTTCAACTTGATTTATACATCTTACTACTACTTGTAATGATTGTGAGAAGATATCTCCATGATATAAGAAAAAACATGTAATAAAAATACAGGGTGTTCATTAATTATTGTTTCCGTACCTCATAACTTTCGAATAAAAAAATGCTACGCAAAAACCGATTACGTATTCGTAAATTACAACTCAAAGAATTTTACGTGGCAACAATGCGATCTTAGCGCATTTGCAGTCTGGGTAATTATGATGTCATAAATAAAAATGGCGACCGTGCAAGAAAAAGCAATGTGTGTATTGTGGTTTTTCGAAACTAAATTTGGTTTGGGGGTTTGTCAAGAACATTGTGTACAAGACCCCTGTGCCCTCCCTTGATGAACTGAAGCGCAGAATTGTTACTGCGATCCAAAATGTTACCCCTCAAATGCTGGAGAACACTTGGAGGGAAATCGAATTTCGTCTCGATGTGTTACGAGCCACGAAGGGCAACCATGTGCAAATTCATTAATCTTTTTAATATCATTAATAAAATTCTTTGAGTTGTAATTTACGAATACGTAATCGGTTTTTGCGTAATATTTTTTATTCGAAAGTTATGAGGTACGAATACCCCGACAATAATTAATGAACAACATGTATTTTTCTTCGTATTATCAGTCTTTACTTTTATTTAATTTCATCTAGTAAACTAATAGATAAATCGATGAAAAGACAGCTTTAACTTGTCGTCGGACATCTAAAGTGAATTGCGAAGAAACTTCTCTAAGATGTTTTGGCAGTTTGATCGATCAGGTCGGATTTTTTGGGCGGAAAGAGGGGAAAAGTAGAATTCTTCACCAGCCGATATTTACTTCTGTGTTATTTACAACATATCCAGATTTGTCCATTCTATAAAAATCGTTGTTATTGTTTTGATCTATATTAGAGTTTGTGTGTGTAGTAGAATATATTAGTACACCATTCTGCCTTTTAGAGAGCATTTAAGTTTCTAAATGTAAGTGTTAAATGATTTGTAGAGAAGTGCTCAGGGTTCAATCGTGATTTCTCTATGTTTGAAGGATAGGTCTTTGGAAAACATGATACCTTTCGAGAGCAAAATGAATCAAAATCTATAAGGATATAAAAGAAATGAAAAATATTGTAATATTTTAGTGAAATCGGAAATGTGCTGTTAATCGTACCAACTAAAAGTGATGATATTCAGTTAATTCGATTCAAATATATATCCAATGTATCAAAAAGATAATATACCTAATCAAAAGCAAAATAAGCAAAAATATATCAAAAACATTTCTAGTCAGTTTCTACTTTATAAAAGGAAATTCGTATCTAGCCCTTATTTCGGTTACTTCAGTTTCATTTGTGCCCCATAGTTACTCACAAATGCTTTCCTCTCAGTCTGTCTAGTCGTCTGATGTTCTGCGACAGACTACCACGACAGTAACATGGCAAATGTGACTGCCTCTGCATTGGCCATCACCAGCTCAGGCACAAACACACTCCCGCAGGAGGCATTCGGCATCATTGGAAATGTGGCGGACACAATCAGATGCCCTTTAACCCTCTCACACCGAGCAAGGCGGTCTCGGGCGGTCTAAAAATTGCCTCTTAACAGCGGGGGCCGATCTGAGATCTTTGAGGGGAGGTTCTGAGATCGTTTAAGAGATAAGCGCGGTAGGTGGGGTCCAATTATAATTCCTAACCACAGCCCATTTCCGTGCGCCTTAAGGGAAGGTTATAGCAGGGGGTGGGGTAAATGACCGTCTAGGTTGGGAGAGTCCAATTCATGGCGCGCCCCCCCCCAAAAAGTCCCGGTTTTAAAGGAGCTGGATGACAAACGTCGCCTCTGGATTAAAGAGTTAATATACCTCCAGGGAAAAAGCGAAAACTCATTTACTTATCAGGCGAAGTTGCATTCACATACTCGTGGTGCCTCTCTTCCCGGATGCTCCCCTAAGTGAGGCTCCTCGTATTGCAGGAGTGCCGCAGGCCTGCGAAAGACGCCAGGTATATTTCAAAATATCCGAGATACCATTCGACGCCGATGGCAGGTTTCTGTTATAGCTGATGGCGGAAATTTCGAGCACTATCTTCTACTAACAGAGTCGCTGCATTTTTAAGAATAAAATAAGTTCTTCACTTTATTGCTCTAACATTCGTTTCCGACCTGCTATGCTATCTGATTCGATTCATCTTTGAGTATCTTATCTCTGCTACAAATCTCGGCAAGTGGTAGCGAATCAGAAGAAGAATATTGCAATGATGTGATACAAAACACAGCCTTAACTTCATGTTGTAAATTTCATTAATTATTTTCACTCATAAATTAAATCTAAAAGAAATTGTTTTGGTATCCATAACATTTAACGCAAGACCTCGTTCCTTTAATCCTCTGACTCCTAAGCCGGCCGTCAGCGGCCATGAGACTTCTATACTAGTGAGGGCGGATTTCGGCAGGTTGTTTTTCTGAAAGGAGGGAGAAGGCAGTTGGGCGAGTGGTCATTAAGAAACCCCTTCGAGTAGAGATAAGAGATGAAAGACCTTCCATTCGCATCTTCCATCACCTGCAATGAGGGGAAACGGGGTGGACGAATCCATTTCACCGATCCATTAGTAAACAAACCTCCGTACACAACTGGAGTATTGAGAACCCTCAATGGCCAGAGGATGAACTACGGTTCAAGAGTTGGGTCATTACCTGATTTGATTTTTATACAAATGGATTTTTAATTCATACAAAATTTCAAGTTTTTAAACAAATAAAACTCAGTATTTGTATTGTGAAAAAAATATTTTGCATTTAATATATTTAAAATACAATAGCGTGTCTTTCATTCTGTCTAGATGCTTAGAATAGAACAATGCTACTTGAATCATAACATCCGAATGAACAACAAAAATATTTCGTCTCCCAATTATTAATAATCAAAGTGAATTTTTGTATCACTGTACACGAGTTCTACAAGGGTTATGTAAATCACGTTATGGAAGACAGATTACTATTTTGTGAAAGAAATAATCGAAATTTTGTAACGAGAAATTAGTTTTCACATTAAGATTTCGATTCTTTGCAAGATTAAACTTACACTTTATTAAAAATAGCATTGCCAACTCCTACCAGATTTTGAGCGCCTGAGTTCCTTCCTAAATACCTTACAGAAATTTTCCTAAAAATATATAGATAATTATCAATGTTGGATATTATAATTGAAAATGCTACTAGATATTTTTACATTTATTTTCACAATTTCATCTGAGTGAGAAAAATTCACCTGCCAAATGCCTGGAACTTTACGGATAACTAAAACAAACTCTCAAGAATTTTGTGATTAATGTTGTTCTTTCCTAATTCAATGTATGGAACTCAAAATGCTCATATAAATATTTTTTATGCATATATTATTTTAAAACACACTGTAATTTCCACTTTTTCATTCAATGTTGTTTTTAACCATTCTATTTAATTATAAATGCGTGTATGGAATGATATTCAGTTGCTTCTTAACGCAAAATATGTGTCACGGAAAGAGTTACATTCGATTTAACCTTTTGTGTTGGGGTTTGTAGTAATCCAGAGTTATTTAAAAAATTTTAATTTTACAAAATAGTATATTATAGATTAATAAAAAGGAATGATATTATATATTATAGATTTGTATAAAATAGCATTTCGATTTGTTTTAAAAATATTTGGACCTATTCAAAATCTTTGCAACAAAGTGACAATTAAATTTGTCAAGTGTAGAAAATTAAATACTTTTTCAAAATTTTTAACGAAAAATATTTTTACAGAAGTTACATTATTGTTCCTTTCAAAATTGAAATAATCTTTTATGAGTAATTTATTTATTAGAGTAAGTTTACCTACCAGAGATAAGCTATGCAAACATAGTTTCTTATCCGTGTAATAGTTAATAGTGTCCCGAAAGAACGCGTTTCGATTGTTTCTAATTCTATGTACAAAATTAGAAATAATTTCACCGAATGCAATGAAAAATTCCCATATTATAATGTAAGTTATTACTTTGGTTCTTATTAAAAAATAAAGAACTTCGAAAATAACCCGTTAAAGTCGAGTTAATTTAAAGCCTATATTTTATTAAACTTTTATTAAATTATGTTTAAAATATCATGATTTAGGTAGCTGTAGAATAAAATTAAGTTCCAAGAACTAAAATTTTTAGTTTTCCCTTTTTTTCCGTTTGAAAAATTACCGAAGAATTGGCAGAAAATCAATTTAAAGACTTTTTCTATTCATAGATATTACTATATTTTAAAATATAGTAAAATATCCAAAATAAAGAATACGTTCAAATTCTTAGCATTACCTCAAAAATAGATCAAGGGAAAAAATAAAAAAAATAAAAATGACGAAACTTTGATTTCAAAATTTGGTTAATATTTGCATACGTCTGTTAGAAACCATTTAGGAGCTTGAGAATACATACCAACTTGTCAGAGAAAGCAAAAAAGGTAATAATGGAACGTATTCGGTTTCGACTCAGAAGTGAGACTTAATTGTCCTATAAATAGTACGAAAGGCGTTACAGGAAGAAATCTTTAGAATTATTTTCTTTGTTTACGAAGATATCCAGATATGTCCTTCTATCTATTTCCCCTTTCTTCTAAGAAAGATTATATCAAAATGTTAAATATTTTTCTCCGGAATCAAAATATAATCTTGTTTCATGCCATTATTCCACAAGTCAAATATTGTTACAGTGAAACCTCTTCGAACGGCCACCCCTGCATAGCGGCCACCCCTCTTAACGGCCAATTTTTCGTGGCACGGATTTTTCGGCCCATAGATCTAATGTTAAAATAACCCCTAGTAACGGCCACCCAACCCCTCTGAACGGCCGCCGGGTGGGTTCGCCCATCCCATTTAACAAACGTATCGGTTAGAGATTTACTTTTTAAACTGAAAAACGAACTTGAAAAAATGGTTTTTTTCCGAGAAGGGTAAAAACTTAAAACAGTCACAAATTGTATCCTTTTTTCAAAAAATGTAAAAAATTATTAAATAAAGTACTATTTTCTCTTTAGATAAGTCTCAAACTTCATTTTAAATAAGAAATATGTGTCAGACTTGTTTATATTATGTATTATAGCAATTATCTTGTAATTGTAACGAAAACCCTTCAGAGCGGCCACCCCCTCTGAGCGGCCAATTTTTCTCGGAACGGAGGGGTGGCCGCTCAGAGAGGTTTCACTGTATAATCATATGATCTTATTCTCTTCAGTTGTGTATAAAAAGTAATATCTTCTTACAATTCAAAGAACTTTCAGATTAAAAAAGATTGCTTCATCCAGTTTGGATTTCTTCTGTGTATCTTTAGAAGCAGTTTCTACGTATTAAACACGAGACTCATCTAAGAGAAAATGATAATTAAGAATCATAACTATTTCTAAATTCTGAATTACAAATGAATTTTCATTATACTTAATCTAAAACTTAACTGTATTCTTATTTTGTAAATAAATACAATAAAAATTTATCTATAAAAATCCTATATATTTTCTGAGGCAAAATTATTTGAAAAAGAAATTAGAGGGAAATTAATTTGACGTGCAAAAAGAATCTATGGTTATTCTTTTGATTAATGATGTTAGCAGTGTTATTGTGCTAAACACAACGATTTTAGGTTAACATCAGAAGGGTTATGCCCTTTTGTGCGTTTTTGCTTCTTCAAAGACTTAAGGCTATTCCCAGATATTTTTGTTTCTCCCATTCTTGTTGTTGTTCTGATAGATATATTTCGAATGAATTCGAATTCTTTCCAGTTAATATCAAATGGTGAAAAAGATCTGAATACTTCCATGGTATTTAGGAAGAAAAATGTTTTATAAATATAAAGTAATATTAAAAGTAATAACAAGTATTCAATTTTTCAGATTCGTATCTTAAAAATGAAATATTCCAAATGAAAGAAAAATTATTTTGGAATATTATATTTTTCGTCTAAGTTATTTTAATTTCATTATTATTTTGTAAATGTACCAATTCATATCACCAAGTTATATCACATTGTTTTAGAGTATGAGACTCGAATAAAAACATACAAGAGAAATTTTCTCAAAAACTTTAAAATATAATGTTCTTTAATTTATTTGCGACGCTCTATGCGTATCAATTTGATTAAGATTTGTCCAGAATTTTTTAAAACTGTTGATCGATGAGTCGCTGCTGTCGAGTAAACAATTTGTCATTTGGTGTGTCATAAGATTTCTTCCTAAACGATGAACACTATCGAGATGAAATTTGCACCTGGCCCATTGAAGTCCATTTCTATATCAACTCTGTTATTTTGAAGCCTCAAAATTAAATATTTCTTTAGATATTTAATTAAATATCAGAAGTTGAACAAAATGCCAGTGTGTTCACTTAGTTTTTCGTAATTACTTCTGATATAATTATTGCACGAAATTAACTTATATGCCAAATTAAGAACGAATATTATCTTTCTAATGACGTTACTTTAAAAACTATGCGATGTTTTGCCCAATCTTCACAAATTTTTAAACATTTATCATCAGTGTCTTAAGGTCATTCCAAGATAAAATCTTCCTTTTCAATGGAAAGGAAAAACGACCCAGAAAAATTCCAGGGGAGAGAGAAATTGGAACTCTTCTGCGAGCACTTCGACTCAAGCATCTTCAGCTTCTAGGTAAAACTGAATGGTTACTGGCATAAAAACTTTTCTATAGTATTTATCTGATAGTATTTAAGGAGAGAAAAAAAGAAACCCCAAGCCGATTTCAAGAGCGAGTTTCGATTTTTGTCTTTGCGACCTGATTTTGAATTAAATATACCATCGTATTCCGTTCATTTTTATTTTATGTTTTACTTAAAACGATGCTTTGATGATTTTTTTATGCTGATTTCGTTTGAATTTGAAAATCTTTTTAATTTATTTTCGAAATGTGGCAAGAAACTGAGCTGTAATATTTGAGAAATCGCAACGGATATATGCATTCGTTTGCACTACTACTATTAGAACTTTAACATTAGCTTTAATTTTGTAATGCGTAATCATTGAAATTCAAACTTATATACTTGCAGATGAAAACTTTTCTTCTAATCATCGTAGACATTAGTTTGAATTTTATGTATTGTCCTTGTCTTTCAAAACCAACAGTTTATATAGTACAGAAATTCAGTTTCAAAATATTTCACTGCATAGCTTTATTGTACAGGGTGTCTAACAAAGGACTCTCCGATTTCAAACTTAAACAACTCGGCAACGGAGATAGATAGAAGAATAAAACCAATGATATGTTTATTTCGAAAGCCATAGAAATCTGATGCAGAAGTTTCAGATTTAGTTACAAATGCTGCCAGTAGGTGGCGCTTTACTCTGTAGTCGAATTAAGGAGTCGGAGAAAAATAATATAACTAGTCATTTGCAGGCAATCGCTGCAATCACATCACAATAATCGATTCAAAATATGCATCTTTCGCGACACAGAGATGACGCATAACAAGAATGAAATTTTCAGACACCCTCGTTAGTTTGTCAATGGAAATTTCACTGAATGGTAAATAAATTTTAAACTTCCAATACAGAGTTACTGCTTTGAACTCTTCCGCATTTACTGCAACAGACTGGTGTCTGTGAACCATTCAGCATTTACTGCAACAGACTGGTG